>OX419593.1:37647-194647 GCA_948473455.1 Teleiodes luculella | reverse complement strand
GCACGCAACAAGTACCTACTTCTTCACAGTTACTAGAGCAAGAGCCCGCGAACGCCAGACATACGTTATTTTATAAAAGCTGAAAATTCTTGTATATGTGCCTCTAGTTCAGGTAAGAACGATCCCCACCCATGTTACCTGGGTAGTGGTTCCTTTGGCAGGTAGCAGGTAATAAAGGTATATAAAATTGTATCTTAAATTCGTTAATTTATAAAACTCAATTTTTTGATATTTCATTCGTAGTAATATTAATATTCGCGTTATGCATTGCCAGACACCTACTATGGTTCCAACCCCCTGCCAGACACCCCTAAATTATAATAATTTGTAATTCTACTTACGTTAGATTGTAAAATCTGAATTTTATATATGTTATTTGAGGCACTATAAAATGATGTTTTCTCAGTAGCCAGACAGTTTCGAGGGTTCTATCATCCTGCCAGACGCATTGGAAGGGGCAAAAGTTGTGAGAGCGTGGAGTATAGCTTGACCATAAAGAGTTGACAAAAAAGGGGGGCGCTACTATCGTTTGCATGGCAACATCTATACTAGGACTTTAATGAATTTGATACTTCCATTTTTTTATAATTCGAAATTGCTGAGACACTGGCTGTGCGCGCACCAGAGTGCAAACAAAAAGTGAATTCTAACATTCTGTTATTATATGTATGACATGACTTGGTATTTAATTTTGTTTTGTTATTTTCCTACTAATGTGTTTTTATAAATTATTGGTACTATTGTACAAATGGGTTGTTTTTACCTGAAATAAAATAAATAAAATAAAATGAGCCTTTATTCTGTCATAGATTGCATTATTTTATTAAATGTATTATTTTAATTTAGCATGCTTAGTAAAAAAAAAATTCTTAATCCTTCATTGTTATTTCATTCTATGAAAGTCGCCTGTTCGGCGTAGGCCTCCCCCAGTCTCCTCCATTCCTCTCTATCCCTCGCTATGGAGAACTAATACGGGCCACACTTTTCCTTGAGGACATCTTCCCATTTCCATTTCAGATTTTTTATATTTTGGCGTATATCAGTGACTTTCGTTTTTCTTCTTATTTCTGTATTAGATATTCTGTCTGACAATCTTACTCCTAAAATACCTTCTCTCCATCTTCCTTTGATGAATGGCCAGTTTATTTTCGTCTTGTACACGTAGGGCCCAAGTTTGGTGCTATTTTTTGTACTGTGTATGAAAATTTAATTTTCTGACGAATCGCACAAATGGTAAAGTCATCTAATTTTATTTTCGGGCGGCCTAATCTATGCTTTGCAGGCGTTGAAAACTTGCCACCGCTTTTGTACCCTTCATCAATCAAGCGTCGGACAGTACTTTCCGATTTTCCTGTAATCAAAATAAAACATTATAATGTAGTGTGTAACGACCAAAATTATGCAGTCGCGCTATATATAAAGTACTCCATGATATAAAGCTTCTTTTCTCGAATGTAAACATAACCTCTCAAATTAGATTAATCCGTAGAAAACATCGATGTCGTGATTTTGCTTACTTATTTAACTAACAATTATTGTAATTTATATCGCGAACTACGTATTTAATATAGAATTAGAGTGTATATATACCTGTCATAGAAGCAACTCAATTGTAAAGGTCATCCAATTCTGTGAGAAGTTTCCCGGCATGGTATATACATAGACGACAACGGTGATTATGAAGAAAATTACTGAATAAAAATTGTTCTTAAATTATTAAAAGATTATTTTTCAATTATAATTAAATACAATAAACTTTGGAAAACTTCCAAATAACATGAATCAAGTTATTAGTTTTTTCACATGATTGATAATTTAGTATAAAATTATTTATATGTATTGTTTTAAAAATTTTATACTCAGACTGTAGTTATTTTATTTAATAAAATTTCTTGATAAATTAAAAAAAGAAGAGCACGAGATAATTTGGAATAAACGACATCTGATACGCAGTAAACGATCGCAATAAACCGAACGCTCTGTTTCACTCACTCCAGTTACTACACATACTCCGCGCTCTCACAACTTTTGCCCCTTCCAATGCGTCTGGCAGGATGATAGAACCCTCGAAACTGTCTGGCTACTGAGAAAACATCATTTTATAGTGCCTCAAATAACATATATAAAATTCAGATTTTACAATCTAACGTAAGTAGAATTACAAATTATTATAATTTAGGGGTGTCTGGCAGGGGGTTGGAACCATAGTAGGTGTCTGGCAATGCATAACGCGAATATTAATATTACTACGAATGAAATATCAAAAAATTGAGTTTTATAAATTAACGAATTTAAGATACAATTTTATATACCTTTATTACCTGCTACCTGCCAAAGGAACCACTACCCAGGTAACATGGGTGGGGATCGTTCTTACCTGTACTAGAGGCACATATACAAGAATTTTCAGCTTTTATAAAATAACGTATGTCTGGCGTTCGCGGGCTCTTGGACTATAATATGGATACAATTATAATGGATTTACCAAATGAGGGGCTTTGCTCGGTCAAAAATATACATAATAAAAAATCAAAGAAACTAAATCATTACTAAACCGACAGGCACTTTTGTATTTTTTTGTATGAACGTAAAGCAAAGATTTTGTTTGCACAGCTGTCTTACGCACATTAAGACATGTTTACCTTACGCTGAACCTGAAGAATAATGCTTTTAGAAATGAATTGAGACCTAACTTGAATAGTTTTAGCCTTTTGGCTCCTTCATCCTGCTGAAAGGATGATGATGATCAGACCCTAATTATTAATTTTTTTTTAATTGAGCAAATCGTGTCGTAAAGGTACGACCAATCAAGTTTCACCGGACAAATAATCGTGTGAGCTCAAATTCGGAGTGTTTTACGGTTTACCACTGTGCGGCGTCCTTCTTACCTTATTACCGGTTCTAGTGTGGTCACCTGTCAGAGATTATGCCTGCCATAAGGATTTTATCCTTTGCGCGACTACTGTCCAAACATGAAAAACTACCAAGGGCCCAATAATATTTATTTATTTATTTTATTTATAATCACGAATATCCGACTTAACGCTGCATAAAACTTAAATTGAATTGTGCTGATAAACAAATAAAAAACAATATTGATTCTGTGGCGATACGAAGTTCGCCGGGTTCGCTAGTTATTTATAAAATCAGCTTCATCTTACCAAATTATAATATTATAATCGAAACTTTTACTATACTATTATACTACTGCTACTTTTTTCTTTATCACTACATAGTATAAAATAAAGTCGCTTTCTCCGTCCCTATGTCCCTATGTCCCTCCCTTTGTACGCTTAAATCTTTAAAACTACGCAACGGATTTTGATGCGGTTTTTTTTAATAGATAGAGTGATTCAAGAGGAAGGTTTATATGTATAATACATGCATAATATACTGAAGGATAACCCACAATAACCATTTTCCCGTGCGGAGCCGGGGCGGGTCGCTAGTTTAACTATATAAATAAAAAGTTTGATTGTGATGCGTTATTTGCAATAACATCTTTAGATTGTTTGGTTGCAAGTAAAGTACCTACGTGTTTATATGTGTTCAAAATACGTTATCTTATCGTAATATAACATCAATGCTTGACGTTCGCAATGGGCTATAAGTATAATAGTATATTACAGTTATCTTATCTCTATTATTATTATACAATACAATTCAAAAGATAACACCGTTTTAATGTCCATGGAGTTATTTATCTTTTCAGTATTGGGTGGTATTGGTTACAAATTACAAAGTCACAAATTTTATGATAATTATTAAATCCTTCTTGTATATCACAGTACCAAAGTATAATAATATTATGTTGCCTAGATTCCGGCCACATTCATTTTTAAAATCGACCAGTATGGAATAAAACCTGTCTATCATACTATTATTGTAAAGAGGAAAGATTTGTATTTTTGTGTGCGTGTGTGTATGTTTGTAATGAATAAATTCAAAAACTACTGAACCGATTTCAAAAATTCTTTCACCATTAGAAAGCTAATTCACCCTGAGTAACATAGGCTACCTTTTACCGCGGGAAAAAGCCTCATACCCACGGGAGAAACTATTAACGCGGGCGGAGTCGCGGCGGAAACCTAGTTTAAAATAATTTAAATACATAATATTTTGTTTGTAAAGTATTCTCTACGTAGTGGAAAAGTTTATCTTTATTGATTATTCTTGAGTCTAAATAAGTTCTATTATGGTTATGATGATTGGTGCGGCATTGTTTACGTCACCTTGAAGGACCTTGCTCTAGTCTGATAACGCTCGACGCACGATAATAGATCGGTATGACCAACATGAAGATTTTTACTGAGATTAAGTCTTATTGGAACTAGGATTCTTCAGGACATGGGGAAGGAATTAATTTATTGAGCAACGAGAAGCTACATACAAAGTAATTCGTTTATCGTCGAAGAGTCGAAAATTTGAATAGTTTTGCATTTGTAGCTGAACTGCAATCTGTATCATAGTGTCTTCTACTTTTTTATTACATAAAAATATAATTTTAGAGCAAAATTACTGACACAACTTTTATAAAGCACTAGCCTTCCGCCGCGACTGCGCCCGCGTTAGGTTTTTCCAGTGTGAATGAGGCGTTTTCTCGCGGTATAATGTAGCTTTCTGATGGTGAAAGATTTTTTGAAATCGGCAGAGTAGTTTTTGAGTTTATTCATTACAATCATACACAGAAAAATACAAAACTTTTCCTCTTTATATGTCTATTAGTATAATGCTTAGAGTATAAATAGAAAAAAATCTGGGAGGGATAGAGTACGCCTAATCGAGTATGAACCGTAAGCACGGATATGAACGGTCCTAATATCTTCAACGCGTTCGTTTATTATCAAATGGTTATCGGAGCTGATTATTTTTCCCGGTGAAAATAAGAAATTTAATAGGAGAACATTTTGAAATGTGCAGTGATAAGTTGCAAACATGACTCGAGGACCAAATCCAAAAAGAAAAATGTCATTGATTTTCCCGCCCATACAAAATCTGCCAAAATTTGCTTACGCTTGACATAAAGGCAGCAGAGCGATGCGCGTGCTCTATGTATATTTATTCTCTAAGGTATAATGTATTGAACTGTCGCCTATCGTTAAGCATCTAGACGGTCCTGCATTTCGTCTGTATATATAGAGATCTTCTAGAATCTATGATTAATAAATATTTCGCAACTGAGGGCAGTGCAGTGCCTTTTAAATAGGTTTGCTGATAAACTTGTACTATCACTACTTGTTTAGAGATTATAAAACGACCTTTCTACTAGTTTATCTTGATATAATTCAGAGTAACATGCTACACGATAAATAACTCAATTGTTTATACAGACAACGTCAGATTCAACATCTCAGCTGAATGACGTCCGCTGTTGGACTAAGGCGACCATTTATTGAGTAATGCTTCGTTTTAGGGCAACTGAAGGCCATTATGCGAAGCTGGAAACCTTGTAGGTATTAGTATACAATTTGATGTTTATCATTACATAGCCGGTTAATTTCAAATGTGCACCATTCATCTTTTATACGCTACGCTATGTACTACGAATTGTATTTTAATTTGTAAATTATTGTAGCTTCGTGTAACGCGGCCGTGGTAAAAAGCATAAGTAAAAGTATAAGAAAAGATCAAAATTCTAAATGTTGTGCACTAATCTAAGAATAGCTCTTCCAAACAAACCCATTCTATAAAATGACCCTTCTAAATTGCGTGTATGAGTGTTATTCATTCATAACCATACATCAACAGCACCACGATAATGAATACATCCTGTACGTACAGTCAGTCCCCGCTAAATGAATATAGACAAACAGACTGCTGGTATAATCTACATTCATTTACAGTGTGCTGGGTAAAATAAAGAAATAATACCTTTTATTTTTTCTTAATACTTACTTATCGTTCATAAGATTTTTTAAAATTCGTATATTAATTTTTAATTTGAGAGTAGCTAAAGGTAACTATTTATTACGCTTTCACGCCTGAAAGGATTGCGATAAAAAATCAAAAGTATATTTTTTACTGCTTCACAGTCATAATGGCACTTACGACACTTACGATGTCGTGTCTATGTCGTAGCCAAGTGGTTAAAATAGCCGTTCAATCAAACAGCTAGCCCTTTGACTGAACATCGCCATTCAATCAAACGGCTGTACGTCGCTTAGCCGACTTGTTGACTGCAACGTTCAACACTACAGCTTGACGACGCTTAGCCAAATGGTTAAATGGCAAATTAACTAGGGTGACCATTAGTTTAGCATGTGATTCGAAAAAATAGGAAAACTTTTTGTAATTTCTTCGGAGATTTTTCTTGGATTAAGTTTAAGGACGGTTTAAGAGGTGACCAAAAGTTTGAACACATTAGTAAACATGAAAAACAAATGAATAATCGTAATATTCTTTATTGTTGCATGTTGGGCAGAGCGATACAAAAATTATAACAGCTTTTTTTGCTATATAAAACTGACTCTTAATATTATACACCATCTTGTCTCTGGGCGGTCGGGTAAATACCCAATCTACCCACCCGGGTATATACCGGGTAAATACCCACGCACCCGGTAAATACCCATATCTACCCAAATCAGTGGGTAGATTGAATTCAATAATTTGTTTTACCATTATTTTGTTTGTTTATGCGCCGATTTCGATGAAACTCGGTTTGTAGCACTATTTTGGCAAGGAAAATAGAATGCAATAAAGAAATTTACAAAAATCCAAGATGGCGGCCAACTTTTTAGTTTATAGACTGATTTCGATGAAACTCGGTTTGTGACACTATTTTGACAAGGAAATTAGAATGCTATGTGAAAATTATCAAAAATCCAAGATGGCGGTCAACTTTTCTGTTTATGGACCGATTTAAGTGAATCTCAGTTTGAAACATTATTTTAGCCCAGAAGTTATAATAGAATGCCAAAATCTACAAAAATCCAAGATGACAGCTAACTTGCTTGTTTATGAACTGATTTTGATGAAACTTGGTTTGTTACATGTATATTTTCTTACTAGAAACTGAATGCAATGTCAAAATTGTCAAAAATTCAAGATGGTGGTTAACTTTTTTGTTTATAGAGTGATTTAGATTAAACTTGGTTTATAACACTATTTTCGCAAGGAAATTACAATGTAATGTCAAAATTGACAAAAATCCAAGATGGGGGCCAAATTTTTTGTTTTCAGACTTATTTCAATGAAACTCTGTTTGTAACACAGTTTTGTCGAGGGAATTAGAATGCAATGTCAAAATTTACAAAAATCCAAGATGGGGGCCAAATTGTTTGTTTTAAGACTTATTTCAATGAAACTCTGTTTGTAACACAATTTTGTCGAGGGAATTAGAATGCAATGTCAAAATTGACAAAAATTCAAGATGGCGGCCAACTTTTTTGTTTATAGACCGATTTAAGTGAATCTCAGTTTGAAACATTATTTTAGCACAGAAGTTATAATAGAATGCCAAAATCTACAAAAATCCAAGATGACAGCTAACTTGCTTGTTTATGAACTGATTTTGATGAAACTTGGTTTGTTACATATATATTTTTTTACTAGAAACTGAATGCAATGTCAAAATTGTCAAAAATTCAAGATGGTGGTTAACTTTTTTGTTTATAGAGTGATTTAGATTAAACTTGGTTTATAACACTATTTTCGCAAGGAAATTACAATGTAATGTCAAAATTGACAAAAATCCAAGATGGGGGCCAAATTTTTTGTTTTCAGACTTATTTCAATGAAACTCTGTTTGTAACACAGTTTTGTCGAGGGAATTAGAATGCAATGTCAAAATTTACAAAAATCCAAGATGGGGGCCAAATTGTTTGTTTTAAGACTTATTTCAATAAAACTCTGTTTGTAACACAATTTTGTCGAGGGAATTAGAATGCAATGTCAAAATTGACAAAAATTCAAGATGGCGGCCAACTTTTTTGTTTATAGACCGATTTCGATAAAACTCGGTTTGTGACACTATTTTGACAAGGAAATTAGGATGAAATGTAAAAATTATCAAAAATCCAAGATGGCGGTCAACTTTTCTGTTTATGGACCGATTTAGGTGAATCTGTTTGAAACATTATTTTAGCATAGAAGTTAGAATTTAATGTCAAAATCTACAAAAATCCAAGATAACAGCTAATTTGCTTGTTTATGGACTGATTTTGATGAAACTTGGTTTGTTACATGTATATTTTTTACCAGAAACTGAATGCAATGTCAAAATTGTCAAAAATTCAAGATGGTGGTTAACTTTTTTGTTTATAGAGTGATTTAGATTAAACTTGGTTTATAACACTATTTTCGCAAGGAAATTACAATGTAATGTCAAAATTGACAAAAATCCAAGATGGGGGCCAAATTTTCATTCATTTTCATTTCATTTTGATGGAACTCGGTTTGTGACACTATTTTGACAAGGAAATTAGGATGTATGTAAAAATTGTTAAAAATTCAAGATGGTGTCTATTTTTTTTGTTTATAGAGTGGATTTCGTTCAAACTTGGTTTATAACACTATTTTGACAAGGAAATTAGAATGCAATGTCATAATTGCGAACATCCAAGATTGTGGCTAACTTTTTTGTTTATAGACTGATTTCGATAGAACTCGATTTGGAACACTATTTTGTCAAGGGAATTAGAATGCAACTTCAAAATTGACAAAAGTTCAAGATGATGGTTAACTTTTTGTTTATAGACTGATTTCGATGAAACTAGGTTTGTATCACTATTTGTCAAGGGAATTCGAATGCAATGTAAAAATTTACAAAAATCCAAGATGGCGGCCAACCTTTTTGTTTATGGACTGATTTCAATGAAACTCTGTTTGTAACATAATTTTGCCAAGGGAATTACAATGCAATGTCAATATTTATAAAAATCCACGATTTCAGCCTAACTTTTTCAATTTTGGTAAGAAATTTATAGGTACCTAATGCAATTTTTTTTTAATTGACCTATGCTTGAGTCGAAAAAGTGCGACGGATCAAGCTTCATCGGACTAGCGGGGGAGCGGGAGACTCTACCCCAAAAAAAGTAATATTATACCAACGTGTCTAGGGGCGGCTCAAGGAAGCCTCGGACCCAGTGGCGTGCCTAGGGTCTAACGACTGGGCAAGCCCAGATAATATGATGTGGATTTTTTTACCTTATATCATCATGGCCTCTAAAAGGCAGTTCTTGTTGTGCTAAAAGACACACGATATCAAAAAGTCTTTGAAAAAAAAACGGAACGATTGTGATCCACGCGCGAATTATGCTCCGATATTTTATCATAATATAACTGGCGACGAATGGAAGTTTCTTTACGTTATTTACCAAAATTACAAAATGAAATAACCGCGTTCATGTGTCTGCGAGTTTTGGTGCCTCTTTATGGCATTTGACCAGCTTTTTAGATCGTCATAAACAATAGTATACCGAACGTTCTTATCATTCGAAAAAATATGCAACACCAACAATACAACTTATTAGAATAAGAGCAGACTAAACTGCTTTTATGGGACTTACTTGTCTGTGAAATGCACAAATCGGGTTTCGTTTTTGGCGAAGAAATTATTTTCTTTTTATCGGCAACGTTAAGTGATTTACACAGTTCAAATTATTATACGGCACTAAATCGACAATCATTTTACCGAAATCAATACAAGAAAAGAAAAAACTGCACAATTTCACTCGCCCGCACAATAATGTAAACAAATATCCTTCAAAACATGAGCTTAGGTTCATAGCGCCAGTCTATTCGCACGAATTTCACACTGCAGCATGCCCGGCTTTTTTCTCATACAAAATCTTTTATGCTAGTGTGTACGCTGCTATGTTGGCTACGCACACACAGCCAATTTTTCTATACATTTGAGCGTAGAAAAGAGACGCACAACGCAAGCCAAATAAGAAGCCCATGCGTGCAAGCGAGACAGCAATGATGTTATTTCGTGTTATGCGGCGCAATGAAGGCGCGAGTACATTGCTTGTTTTGACATAATGCAGAACGAGCGACACTATACCAACACATCGATGTATGGATGGATGGATTTGTCTCTCGGACGGATGTTTT
This sequence comes from Teleiodes luculella, assembly GCA_948473455.1. Taxonomy (NCBI): domain Eukaryota; kingdom Metazoa; phylum Arthropoda; class Insecta; order Lepidoptera; family Gelechiidae; genus Teleiodes; species Teleiodes luculella. The sequence goes on along the minus strand of OX419593.1, from coordinate 184,591 downwards.
CATGTTTCAATAGACGACGGCGGCGGCGCGGCGCGGCGCGAAGTTTTAGCGGCGAGGCGCGCTTTTTAAATTGTGTGGGAAATTTATACTTTAGGACCTAGGGCCTAGGGCATGCCGGGCTTTTTGGCTTGTATGGAGTTCCCGCCACTGCTCGGACCACGCACGGCCTTTGATATTGAAAAACATCCTGAAGGAGACGACGCCTGATCCGTCTCTGATTATCAATTCTAATTTTGGTTAAGGCCGCGCCCCCGCTGGCGGGTACGGGCGTTGTTACTTGAAGAGTAATTGTTACCTGAAGGGTATTCGCTACCAGAAGGGCATTCTGTTAGGTGTAATCTAAATTCTTTGGCTGCTTTAACTCCAGCAGTGATTTCGTCGTCAGGTTTGGAAAGGAGGTAATGCAATGTTAAAATTTCCAAAAAAATCTGAGTATACAGTTTATGTTGTTTTTTGTTTGTTTATGTTTATGGACTGATTTCTATTAATTTTGGTTTGTAGTACCTACTTTTTTAGCTAGAACATTGGTGCATCGTAAAAATGACAAAAATCTATATCGACGGCGACAATTTTAGTTTTTAGACTGATTTCGAAGAAATTCGGTTTGTAACACTAATTTAACAAGAAAATGAGAAGAAAAATGTATTGTCATTCAAAAGTTTGTGCTGAAATCTAACTTTCTTATTTCCCTATATCCAAATCCAGAACTCTGGAATTCTAAATACCAGCGTTCTACAGTCCTCCTCAGACATGGTGCTTCATTGTTCAAGACATAATTATCTGAGCTCTTCGAAATACTGAAGCAAAGTTAGACCAACTTCTTAGGACTTTTTTATTTATTTTTGTTCTAAAATTGTGTTGTAAAACCGAGTTTCATCAAAATCAGAACATAAACAAAATGTTAGATGTCAACTTAGATATTTGTGAACTTAGATATTTTTACATTGCTTTATACTTTTCTTCCCAAAATAGTGACGAGTTCCATCGGAATCCGTTCATAAACTGAAAAGTTGGCTCTCATCTTCGATTTTTGACAATTTCGATATTCCATTCGAATTTTCTTTGTCAAAATAGTCTTACAAACCAAGTTTCATCTAAATCAGCTTATAAACATAAAAGTTAGCCATCGTCTTGATTTTTTTTCAATTTTGAAGTTGCATTCTAATTCCCTTGACAAAATAGTGTTCCAAATCGAGTTCCATCGAAATCAGTCTATAAACAAAAAAGTTAGCCACAATCTTGGATTTTTGTAATTTTGACATTGCATTCTAATTTGCTTGCCAAAATAGTGTAACAAACCGAGTTTCATCGAAATCTATTCATAAACAAAAAAGTTAGCCCCATCTTGGTTTTTGTCAATTTTGACATTAGATTCTAATTTCTCTGTAAATATAGTGTTTTAAACCAAGTTTGAACTAAATCACTCTATAAATAAAATAGTAAGCCACCATCTTGAATTTTTAATTTTTTTTACATAGCATTCTAATTTCCTACTCAAAATAGTGTCACGAACCGAGTTTCATCGAAATCAATGTATAAACAAAAAAGTTGGCCGCCATCTTGGATTTTTGTAAATTTTTACATTTCATCCTAATTTCCTTGTCAAAATAGTGTCACAAACCGAGTTTCATCGAAATCGATCTATAAACAAAAAAGTTGAATTTTTGTTAATTTTGACATTGCATTCTAATTCCCTCGACAAAATTGTGTTACAAACAGAGTTTTATTGAAATAAGTCTTTAAACAAACAATTTGGCCCCCATCTTGGATTTTTGTCAATTTTGACAATACATTGTAATTTCCTTGCGAAAATAGTGTTATAAACCAAGTTTAATCTAAATCACTCTATAAACAAAAAAGTTAACCACCATCTTGAATTTTTGACAATTTTGACATTGCATTCTCTCTCTCTCTCTCTCTCTCACACAAAACAAGAACTCTCACACAGAACAAACCAAGTTTCATCAAAATCAGTTCATAAACAAGCAAGTTAGCTGTCATCTTGGATTTTTTTAGATTTTGGCATTCTATTCTAACTTCTGTGCTAAAATAATGTTTCAAACTGAGATTCACTTAAATCGGTCCATAAACAGAAAAGTTGACCGCCATCTTGGATTTTTGATAATTTTCACATAGTATTCTAATTTCCTTGTCAAAATAGTGTCACAAACCGAGTTTCATCGAAATCAGTCTATAAACTAAAAAGTTGGCCGCCATCTTGGATTTTTGTAAATTTCTTTATTGCATTCTATTTTCCTTGCCAAAATAGTGCTACAAACCGAGTTTCATCGAAATCGGCGCATAAACAAACAAAATAATGCTAGGACAAATTATTGAATTCAATATACCCACTGATTTGGGTAGATATGGGTATTTACCGGGTAGATACGGGTATTTACCGGGTGGTTGGGTAAATACCTGGGTACGTGCCCATCTCTGGTCTCTGCCTCCATGTCCATAATCTTTATGAATAGTATTTAGCATGGTGAAATACTCTTTTCGGGGTACAATGCGTATCACAGGATCATCAGTACTCTTTCTTTTTAAAACAAGATATTCTTTACTTCCAGTTGTCATTAAATCGTATTTTGATATCCAAAAAATAAGACATAGAAGTCCTGCATTTCGTGTTAGTCATGGACACCCTGGCGTTCTTTAATAACTTCAAATACCTTGGTGATGCATTTCATAATCCTGTGATTTCTCTTCGTATAACTTTTAAAATTTTAATTCACTCTTATCACTCGTATGTGCCTCCATAATTTCTGGCTCTTCAACACTAGTAACGTACATATATTTACTACTTTCTTTCCGAAAAATATCTTGAAACAATCAATAACACAGGTAAGTTGACGCCATATTGAAAACAAAACACACCTAGCGCCGTCGCGGTGGTAAGCTAAACTAATTCAATTAAAAGGCGGCTTTTGAGTCAGCTGTAATGTTGAACGTTTTGAGCGCCTCAAATATTCAATTAAGAAGCTAGACGTGTGATTGAATGGCGATGTTCAGTCAAAGGGCTAGCTGTTTGATTGAACGGCTATTTTAACCAGTTGGCTACGACATCTATAATGGAACGATTCACGTTTTCAAACTACGTGTTTAAGCGAAGGCCGCCTATAGTGTAGGTATACAACCGGATTCCATCCAATATAAATGCTAATTGGTTTACTTGAATGCAAATAGTTTTTAGTCTGTTTTCATTATTGTTAGTAATAAGCCAAGTTTTTACAACGTTCAATGATTTGGACAAACCACACAATGTGTTATTCGCTTGATTTCGTAGGCTTGAGACCTTTGTTGGGCGGGGGGTATAATATATTAGTTGTTAACGAAAAAAATGCGGGGTCATTATAACCAATTTTAAGCCAGACATAGAAGCGTCGCGTTACGCGATCAACTATTGCCGTTTAGACCCTCGTCTTTTATTTGGAATGCACAGGTTCAAGCCAATTTTCTGATTCATATTCACGTTCAAGTCCGGTGAAGCTTGATTGGTCGTACTTTTTCGACACATTCATAGGTCAATTAAAAAAAAACATATGCACGTTTATCTATCGATGCTTAGGATGTAAGAATCATTCTCGGGATTCCAGCACACACCTGCAAAGATATTCAAGGGATGTGTGTGTGACATAGGTTGACCAAATTTAGTACAGGCTCAAGCCTTTTAACGATTGAAAATGTCTAAACCTGCTTTAAGTGGCATGCAACGGTATACGATACAGAATTTATTGCTGTAATGCAGCACTAAAACAGTGATAACACGCATAATTTGCGATAACCATTACTTAATGCATTAGGTAATACTAGACCCATTAGCAAACTGTTTATTTGGTGGGAAAATATAACAATGATTGTCTAATTAGTAACGTGTGTAAGGTGGATTATATTCATTCATTTTCATCAATAATTTTGATATGTCCCTAATGGTTCAATCGTACTCTGTCTTAAAAGTATTAGTGCCAGTTTACCGACTTCATACTGAACATATTGGCATAATGCTTTTCTAGTAGGTATATGGTCTACTTATAATTAGCCAGAAAAAAATTGTTTGTTTACAAAACATGGTAGCCATCATATTTTTGTAAACAAACATATAAGTAGATCATCGTCATAATGAAGAGTAGAGACTTACAAAATCAAGTCTAGTTTGATACGTCGGTTATGAGGCATAAGCGTCGTCGTTCAATTAAAAAAAAAGTTATTAGTCCAATCCGGATAGCATGGAAGCACTGCGACAAGATATTATCTCACATTTATGTCAAAAAGCTGTTATAAGACCGGATTGAAATTTCCCCCAGTAATATGTCACGTGTGTAATCTCATGCTCCCTCGGCAATAGTTATAAAAGCTAAGACAATATATTATGTATTGCTAGTATACAACCCAAAAATACAAAAGATGCGATCCTGTGGAGTTTCTTCGGCGGGTTTTTCTCCACAGCAGCGCACTCATTGCGCAAACCTGCCAGTTATAATCAAATTGATATCGCATCGCCTCTTTTAGATTGTTTCATTTTTTTATTGCTTAGACTTGTACATTCGTTTGAGACGAGAGCCGGTCTTGGTTTGAGCAAAGCTTTTTAGCTTCTTATATGACGTCATTAATTGTTCTGAGCCTATAAAGAGGAAAGATTTGTATTTTTGTGTGGTTGTGTGTGTGTATGTTTGTAATGAATAAACCCAAAAACTACTGAGCCTATTTCAAAAATTCTTTCACTATTAGAAAGCTACATTCACCCTGAGTAAAATAGGTTACCTTTTACCGCGGGAACATGCCTCATTCCCACGGGTAAAACTGTTAACGCGGGCGGCGGCGGAAAGCTAGTAATGAATAAAATAGTTTGAGTTTGAGAACCCGATATTATTATTTGCAGGTGTAATGATCCCAATCCCGCAATACCCGTTATACTCGGCGTCCTTGGCCGAGTATGGTTTGGAACAAGTCGGGTATTATCTGGACGAAGACCACAACTGGGGTTTGGACACCGCCGAGCTCGAGCGATCGCTGCAGGAGGCGCGGAAACACTGCAACGTGCGAGCTTTAGTCGTCATCAACCCTGGCAACCCCACTGGACAGGTGAGCGTGATGTCATAACCAAATCAATTAATTTTTGGTGACTTTTTTGATTGACAGATAAGAAATTAGGGATTTCGGTTGCATCAAAAATAGAGTTCTATAAGCTTGTCAACTTTTTGAAAAAGTGTTGCCATAATTCCCACGCTGCTGCATCGAAATACGAAGTCGCGAAACTATATCTCGAAAATTTTTGATATTTTGTATCTAATCGTTTTGAAAATCTCTCCTAAAATATATAAAAAAAATTCAAAATAGTTTATCTCTTATTACATCCACAGAAACAATAGAACTGGCCAAATGGGTCTGACAAATCAGGCTAAATTAGTGTGACGTTTGAAACTGCCAACTTAAAACAGGTGTTGTTCCAATGGCAGGTGCTGACCCGGCAGAACATCGAGGATGTGATCAAGTTCGCGCGCAAACACAAGCTCTTCATCTTCGCGGACGAGGTGTACCAGGACAACGTCTACGCAAAGGGCAGCCAGTTCCACTCCTTCAAAAAGGTCGGACATTGCTTCTTTATTCATCTGGCGGGCGTGGCTCGCTGCCTTTCCCGTTTGTTCCACTCTCGGAAACTTTCCCCCCTGGTTCGGAACTTCTAAGGTCTCTTTGGAAGTCAATCAATTAAAAAGGCTTCGTACCCAGGTTGGCCGAAGCAAACAAAATTGGTTTAGGTGGGGTCTTTCTGATGGGACGGATCTCCGGTGCGAGTGCGGCCTGTCGCCGCAAACCATGGCCCACCTATTGTCATGTCCTGCATGCCCTGAGTCTTGCACATAGGAGGAGCTCATTGAGGCCTCAGAAAGAGCAATCAGTGTGGTAGGATATTGGGCAACAAAAATTTAAAACTAGCCATCGACACGACAGAAGAAGAAGATTTGCTTCTTTGTAACCGACAAGGATTTAAATCATCGTGCCTACAAAGATAACTTAATCTGAATCATAAAGAATGTCATTCTTTGTCTTTTAGTTTTGATGGTTTTGAATAGAAAATCAAATAACAGATAGATTTATGCCACTGTATAACCAGTAAGTTATCTTCATACAAACGTGCCACTGGTCGGTTTGAATGTATGCGTCCGCGCCGCGCGCCGTGTAGGCACGCGCTGTCACGCACACACTAAGCTAACAAGCGTGTGCGTGACCGCGCGTGCCTGCACGGCGCGCTCATATTCAAACCGATGCGGCCAGTTGGTACGGAGATAACTTTCTGTTCTTAGTCTTCTGTGTTTATGCTCAAATTGAAACGGGGAAATTTCGTGGTCATTCGGTTAATATTAGAGTGTTTGATTGCAGGTGCTTCGTGAGCTGGGCGGCGAGTACTCGTCGCAGCAAGAACTGGCGTCGTTCATGTCAGTATCTAAGGGGTACATGGGCGAGTGTGGGCTTAGAGGAGGCTGGATGGAGCTCGTCAACCTGGAGCCACCAGTGCAGGCCAACCTCTACAAGGTCACTACTACACTAGTATAACACACACAAGGTCACTACTACACTAGTATAACATACATACACAATTACACAAGGTCACTAACCTCTACCAGGTCACTACTACACTAATATAGTATAACATACACAACAGCTGGCGTCGTTCATGTCAGTGTCCAAGGGGTACATGGGCGAATGCTGGAATGTACTGCTTTACTTCACTAGTCCTAGTAATATTGTAAACTCGAAAGTTTGTGAGGATGAATGTTTGAATCACTCACTCACTATTCACTACTTCACGCAAAAACTACTTAATGTATTTTAATGAAACTTTACAATAATTAATATAGCGTATACATCAGAATAACACTTAGGCTATCTTTTACCGCGGGAAAATCCCTCGTTCCCACGGGAACAATTGTCAGCGCGAGCTAAAAGGTTGTTTAATATCGTTTATGTTGTATTAACAATCTGCCCCGACTTCGCACGGAAAAATAGTTATAGTGGGTTATCCCTAAGTATATAATGCATGTATTATACATATAAACCTTCCTCTTGAATCACTCTATCTATTAAAAAAACCGTATTAAAATCCGTTGCGTAGTTTTAAAGATTTAAGCATACATAGGGACATAGGGACATAGAGACAGAGAAAGCGACTTTGTTTTATACCATGTAGTGATGATTGAGGGTGACGCACGGTAGCCGAAATGACCAATCTAGCTGGACAGAAATGGTTACTTCAAATTCCCTATTCTTTAATCAGAAACGATAGTCAACATTCTAGAACTAAGACATCAAACATTAACCTAGTGAAAATACCACCCGGTAACCAAATATTTAAATCAAAATGTGGGGAAGTGAGTATTTTTACTACATTTTTTGCGGATCTTTACTTTATACGTCTCGAATTTTCGAAGTGAAACCAGTAGATATTATTAAACTTTTAACCATGGATCCTGAGGTAGTAGGTAAGTAGTATTTTATTTATATTTAACTTTCTCAAAGATCTTTTCTGTTGCATTGATAATTGCAGATGAAAATTGTGAAAACTACTTTTTTGACGAAATTTTATGTTTCACAGTCTGGGAACTAGTTGTACCCTCTTGTACCAAGGCTAATTTTTTTATATATTTTAGCTACATTATTAAACTTGTAAATAAAATAGTTTACAGGCCCCTCACGAGTGCGGTTCAATAATATATATTTTTTTGTTTCAGAACACATAGTGTCCGTTTCAAGGAAACAATTTTTTGAACAATGGATTAAATACACCAAAGATAAAAGAATTGCTGCTTTGTTTGATTATTTTTCGACGAGGTTTGATTTAAAAGACGAAACAGAAGAATGTTTACGAAATATTAATACGAAAATTTATAAAATATCATCTAAAAATGACATACTTGCGGAAAAACACAAAATCGGTTTGAAAGTCTTCCTGCAGGCGTTCAATCGTTAAATGGAGAAGAACTGAAGTTTTCTTTATCATTGCAGCCATCTACGTCATCGTTAGGTACTTACTAGTACCGTACAACACGAAATAAAGAGTTTGCGAAATTGTTAGCTTTCGAACTGGATCGAGTCCCGGCAGAGAAGCGTGCTATGTTATGCTATGCCATGTATTCAAAAATATTTAATTTTATACGAAAAGGGTGCAAGTAGTCAGTTTGCCCAGCTTCAATAATTCTTCTGATAGTGTTTTTTTTTAAGTTATTTAAGTAATCATACTAATATTAATATGTAAAGAAGAAATATTTGTGTTTTTGTGTGTCTGCGTGTGTATGTTGGTAATGAATAAACTCAAAAACTACTGAACCGACTTCAAAAATCATACATCATTAGAAAACTCCATTCACCCTGACCTGAGTAACATAGGCTAACTTTTACCGCGGGAAAATGCCTCAGTTCACAGGAAAAGCTGATATCGCGGGCGGAGCCGCAGCGGAAAGCTAGTAATAAATATGATCATAACATACATTTCATTTATTTATATTCTAAAAACAATTAAACAGTGAAAATACATCAAATATAAACGTCCTTTTTTGTTGTGCATAAACCATTATAAACTGATCTCTACTTGCATACAAAGTCTACTCTAAGATAGGTCAGCTTATACTGGTTTTTCTTTTTTATTATTATTTGCACTTATTATCAAATCAGGTACATTTTTTATGATACATTTTGTATTATTACAACGTGTAGGATGTAAAACGGGCTAGAAATAATATTGTCCAGCTGGATTGGCCTTTTCGGCCACAGTGTGACGTGTGGTATGTTTGTATACAGGCGATCAGTGCGATGCTGTGTCCCACGACGCTGGGCCAGGCGGCGGTGGACTGCGTGGCGCGGCCGCCGCTGCCCGGGGAGCCCTCCTACGACACCTGGCTCAAGGAGAAGACCGCGGTACTGGAGTCACTCAATCTCAGAGCCAAGATGATCGTCGACACCTTCAACAGTATGGAGGGGTTCACTTGTAACGTCGTGCAGGTTGGTCTAATGTTACTTTTTAACCGACGGAGCAGGTTCTCAAGTCGACGCGTATATTTTTTTAATGTCTGACCGCGCATAACTTCTTACAAGGGTATTCAGACAGACAGACAGAAAGAGTTTTTTTGCTTTTCAGTCTTTCCGGCGGTTTAATTTTTTGTTATAAAGATTTTAAGTAAAGGTTGATGTCTTTTTCTGACGTTATCGTTAATAACAGAATTTTAATTATTAAACCTTTTTTTGTTTGTTAAGATTTAAAGCCCGACCAAAGAAATAAGAAACCTTACCATATTGCGAAATTTCAATGGAACTAATTTTATAAGCGAAATTGTTGCCATAGTCGTAAAAATATATACGTGGCGCCCCCAAAGCAGGTTTCTTATTTTTTTGGTCAGGCTTTAATTGTTCTATAAATCCGGCCTGGGCCGATTTGTACTAATGACATTTCTATTGACTATCATGTTCATAATAAAACCAAAGGATTTTTATTCGAAGTAAATATTTACAATATTTGTTTCGACGTCAACGGTAATAAAAATATATCAAGGACCGCAGTGTCTATTGTTTGGCCATTCAAAAGTGGCGTTCGTTTTTTAGTACTGTTAGAAATGGATAATTGAACATACTCGTACATACCAGCGCCATCTTACATTCTTTCCAAGAAGGAATTGGGACTACATAAGCTACTTAAGTGACATAAGCTGCTAAAGAGATTCCTACCTACGTGAGACAGATGGCGCTGGCGAGGCTGTTTTATCCTGTGAACTGCTATGCCGACCGACTTTATGTAAAACATGGCGGGAAGCCGGGAACTCGGGCAGACTGTCGAGATTTTTTTACACAACGAACGACGTTGCGTTTTTTTAAAGAATAGTTTCGGCGCGTTTCTCATTTGTGGACTACGTTTAGATTATAAATTATTATATTTCATTAATAATTCCAGCTATCTGAAAATCCGTCCCTGTAATAGAACCCTCATATAAAGGTGTGTTGTATGTTTGCAGGGTGCGATGTACGCGTTCCCGCGCATTGCCCTGCCGCCCAAGGCGATAGAAGCCGCCAAGAGAGCCAACCAGCCGCCCGACGTGTTCTACGCGTTCAAACTGCTCGAGGAAACTGGTCAGTGACAAACGCCTATTGCATTTCATTTGAAGTTTTTTTATGTAGATGTGTACAAGGTTCAAAATGTGCCATCTATTTCTTTAAAAATAATAATACTATGCCAGATTTTCTTTTCTTAAAGTGGTTAAATAAAATGAATAAGATTAGCTGAAAACTAAATAATGAAATTTCCACATCGTTATTGCTAAATCAAGCTTTTTTTTTGTTTCATGTTTTATTTTATTTCATCTTTTCGTGTGCACTGTTATTATGTAGGTAATGTTCTATACGCTCATTCGGCTGATTAATATGATTGGTTTGGTCAATTGATTTTATTGTTTTTTTTTTTATTGAATGTATAAAGCCAAGCTTATTTACGAAATATCTCCTCAATTGAATTTTGAATTTTATAGATATTTTGCCCGCGCGATGGGAGTTAACCGCGAAAATTTTAATTGTTCAAAACGAAATAAGTTGGCTAAACAAATTTAAACAAATTTTATCCAATATTTAGTACCTATATACAATTTATGTAAACATGTGTTACTCAGTTTTACTAGGTGTGTTATTTGTGTGGGCAGGTATCTGCGTAGTGGCGGGGTCAGGGTTCGGGCAGCGCCCCGGCACGTACCACTTCCGCACCACCATCCTGCCGCAGCCCGCGCTGCTCAAGGAAATGCTCGACATCTTCCAGGGCTTCCACGAGAAGTTCACCAAAGAGTTCTCCTAGACACACACACACACACACACACACACACACACACACACACACACACACACACACACACACACACACACAGTCACATCCACAGAACATTTAAAAGATGTTAGAATGGCGATAATGCGCCGTTCGTATGAAATCCAATGTCGCCGATTCCACCCCACCTTTCACCTCCACTACAACTGTACTTAAATAAAGATGAAGTTTACGCACATATATGCAATTTCAAATATAGCCAATCATAGCGCCGCTCAATCACGCAATTTCAAATGGAACGAATCATACGCATGCACGCATACCGATGTACGTTTTTATAGCTATGTGTGAGTTAAACAGCGCGATCGCGTCTTTGCGTGGAGATGTGAGCGTTGCTCATATCCTTGGCGCGCCTGCCCCGCCCACAGCTCCGCCCTAACCTCTTTAATTTGTTCTGTGGTCACATCGCTCACACACACTATGGCAAGGCGCATTTGCAACTCACACAGCTAATGCGGTTTAAAATTTGATACAACTGCCAGAATTATAGGCAAATTAAAGAAAAAAATATTGTGTTTATGTTTTACCGTTTTTGCATTCAATGTAGTGCTGCAAAAGGCAGTGATTATAATGACGTACCATGAACACTGTTAAACTACTTATTAGAGACAGTACTATATTTTAATAAACATGATTTGAGTGTTCGATCACAACTCAGATATTATTATAATACTCGATTTGTAAAAAAACTCAACACAAGGAAGTAAAACGTCCTCAATTCATGTTTATTTATTATATTTAGAGTGTAACTGTAAAACAGTATAATATATAAAACAGTGTCAAAGCCACGTGGAATAGTGTCATTGGTTCCTTATTATATTACTCATTCAATCAATTTACAGACCAACTACTGCCAGTATGATTATTATATAATTAGATTAATTAATTTAAAACCCTTCGTAAACGCGGATATGTATCGGATATATATCCTATCTGTTCCGATACTATTTTCTTACTAAGCAAATAAAGTGTAAATTTAATAAAACGTTTAAGTTTAGACTTATTTGGTTAGTATTAAAATCATGGGATATTTACTAACAAAGGAATGTTGTCGCTTTTTTGATAACTTGTATATTTTTATATTTTTTAATACAAACATTGAATAATCCATACAATTGTTTCGATGCTTCTTATGTTTTGGCAGCTAAAAAAACCATACATAGCAGTACACTACGCAATAAAGTGCTAATTATTATGTGCCATGCAGAACTTATTGTAAAATGTATATCTTTTTAAAAAAGTAATACACCTTAGTTCGCCTTTATTAAGTCATATTTTATCATACCATATAAATAAAAGACCATTTGTAGTGAAATTAAATTAGTAAAACTAAGAATGCGATGATCTAGTAAGATTATGTAACGAGTACCTAGATATTGGCTGTAATTGGATATTGTTGTAGGTTTAATTTGATTTCGTTGGACGATTTATATGGCACTGATTATATTGTTTAAACACTTGCGGCGGCTGGCTGGGAGCCGGCCGAGGGAATCTAGTCCCGGAGGCGAAGCACACGCCCTTTAGTCCTTTTATATACTGTAAATTGTGTTTGGCCTAGTCTATTAAATATTAATTATTTTGGCCTTTGATTGGTGCCTGTTTAGTACTTGATTTTGCCCTTATGTTTGAATTCCATAGAGGTTTTATTCAGTCAGAAAGTTATTAGAAAAGTAAGTTTTATTTGTTCTCGACTATTTTGACTCTATGGCAACACGTATTATTACTAAATAAATGTATTAAGTTTATTTAATATTGTATGAATCTTCTAACCTGCTTCTAGTCCAGGGCGTGTGCTTTGGGATAAAATCCTTTATTTTTACTATATCTAAGTCTTTAACGGATTTGTTAATTTATAAGACCAATACATTTATCATTTTGCATTTGAGATTACGTTTCGGCCACAAATAATATTCGTATTTTTGAAAATTGCCCTCTGATGGCACAAACAATACCGACTGTGATCGACTCAAGTCAACCAGTGAACTTGTTCAGAGGAAAATAATGCGGTCGAATTGTAGTTCATGTTTTAAATTTATAAAGACAATAAAATATTAAATGGAACAAAAGTAGGAAGTCAGATCAATTTGGTTGTTAGTTAAATTATTACGATTATCGACTACTTGTCAAAAACGGATTTAGTCTGCGACATTCCTCTAGGAATATCACTGTAGTGGCTAAGATAAGATTTTGTTATTGTTATGTATTGTTACATTTAATAAATTGAATAAATTAGACTGGATTTTTTTACCTATTCTAATGGAGCGAGCTTCAGTTCACCATTAAAAAAAATCCTTTATTTATTTATGAATTTACAATTATTTTTTAAATTTTTATCCAATGTGTTTCTACATAATAATGAATTATTATACATCAGATAGTCGTGCCATCTATGCTGACAGTGCGAAACTGCTGTATTAAGATCGCGCAAGTGAGTTCTGAAGTCTATTCTATAAATTAGTTCATTACATTATCACTAGGTGGTGTGTGCTGCTGTTGTTGTTAATTGTTGTATGACCCTGATAAAATATCATGAAAAAAAATAACCTTCCTTTTTTGCCTCCCGCAACCTATATTTAAAATAGATGTATCTACAAAATAGGAGTTCTCCTTTTAACTCCTATTTTGTAGATAAATCTATTTTATAATCTTCGATGTGTATGGGATGGGTAAAATATCGCTTCAGCAGGTACTTTGAAGATTTCCTATACATAAAATTTAATCAGAGTACAGGTTGCGTGAGGCAAATAAGGAAGGTTGTTTTTCATGATATAATATCAGGGTCATACAACAGCACCACACACCTCCTAGTGATATTGTAATGAACTAATAATGGGGAGTACAATTATTATACTTTAAAACTTGCGCTATTTTTAATACAGCAGTTTCACACTGTCAACATAGATGGCACTACTATCTGATATACGTCAATGGTTGCGGATAATCTATATTAATAATTTCGTCAAGGGGTACGGTAGACTCGATCGAAACCTTATATGAATAACAAAACATAAAAAAATATTGATTTCGAGTCGACAACATATATCCGCAAAATTCGGATTATGGAGAATTTCGTTAAATTCTAATAACACTGACAAACAAATCGCAGTCGCCATGATATACAAACCGCAGTCGCCATGGAAACATTGAGTGAATCATAACCTAGGATGTTGTACGTATAGTACTTATAAAATCCTTGATCATAACAAAACTAAATACTTTTCTTCGGTCGTTGACGTTTCGCGAAAATATTGTTTTTGACACTTTTTTATGACATACTCTTTGGCGTTGTCCTAATAGAACGCGACTACGCGACCATCGCAAGTTCGCGCGAACGCGCGACTGTCAAATGTATGAAGAAATCGTTCAATTGCGCGATCGTCTATTAGGACACATATTCGACTTCAATATGTTTGATCGCGCGTTCGTACGAGTAAAGTTCGCGCGAATCGCGTAGTCGCGTTCTATTAGGACAACGCCTTTGTTAGGTGCTTTTTACTACTGACAGAAGCCATAATTATAAATAGGTATTGAATTGAATTCAGCAGTGATTTTATTTCTATAGAAGAAGAGCAAGAAAACATTTCAAATGGCTGGCAGACGTAAATATTCAAGCAGGATTTGTACAGAATATCAACTAACCCTACTATGTACCTATATTTAGCACTTTCAAATAACACCATTCAAGTATCAGTACTTTCAGTTGGTTGTATGATTTATGAATGTGTTTATCTGATTCTAGAAATAACATATGTAGAAGCAATATAATGAGGTCCTTACAAACAATGTTCAATGAATCCAATCCTTTTGTCAAAATATAAAAGCTAACAATGAAAAGCAGCCTAAGAAAATCAACCCAAATACCTATTTGGTATCAATGCAGTTTTATTACATACTTAGATCTCTTGATTTGCGTGGGTGTAACACTGCATCATATAATGAGTTAGCGGTCATCTTTGTAGGAGAAAACGGCGAACCTCCATTAATGTTGAGATTATATATCAACCTATTCTATACTCAAATCAACCAGTCCCAGTAAATTCGTAATTTAGCCAAGGCTAAAGGGTAAGGAACTTTACTTTTTCCTAATGGAGAACTTGGAGGGTATGAAAATCTTCAACACAGAGAAGAGAGTCGAACTGCTCGAAGCCATCATGTTACAATTTTATCAGTACCTAATTACCTATAGACTGGCTATTCGTCAAAATTGGCCTATGTTAGGATTGAATCTCAAAGATTATTGTTTCTTCGAATGAATCAAAACAGCTCAGAGCTGACAATTATAACAATTTAATGGATAGCCTGTACAATAATGATAGAGAAACGGATAATAAAATGATAATATTGCCATTAACTTATGTGGAAAGTCCCCAGCATATGATGCAAAATTATCTATATCTATATAGAATCCTTGCTTGGTTTCCTTGCGTGATCGAATCAGGAATGATGAGATCCGCAGGCGAACCAGAGTCACCGACATAGCCCGAAGAATCGCTAAACTTAAGTGGCAATGGGCTGGGCACATTGCACGTAGAACCGACGGCCGTTGGGGCAGAAAGGTTCTTGAATGGCGACCGCGCGCCGGAAGACGTAGTGTGGGCAGGCCCCTCACGAGGTGGACCGACGATCTGGTGAGGGTCGCGGGAAGCCGCTGGATGCGGGCAGCGCAGGACCGATCATTGTGGAGATCCTTGGGGGAGGCCTTTGTCCAGCAGTGGACGTCTTTCGGCTGAGATGATGATATAGAATTCCATGGCAATTGTATGCAAGTATGGTAAACCAGACTTATTTATAACATTTACGTGCAATCCGAATTGGCAGGAAATGTTAGATAATTTCCAAGGCATTAAAAAAGAACATAGACCCGATTTATTTGCCAGATTTTTAAACTTAGATGACATTACAAGAAAACATATTTTTGGAATACCGAGTGCGTGGTTTACATATTTTTAGAATATGGAGTGCGTGGTTTTATACCATTATCTACTCGCCAAAGTAGAGAAAGACACTGAGTGCTTAAAACAAACAGGTTTACAGAGAATAAACCTTAAAAGTTTAATGTTTTATTAATTTATGTTAGTTTATTTTGAATGTTGATTTAAAATAAACATTATCCGTGGAAAAACTATTGCAGTTTTTATTTACTATATTTACTAAACACAATGAACGAAGCTATACGAATCTATGCCTTGCTTACCTTTAATATTCCTTGAGAAGCGATGACTACAGAAATATCTAATCTACCTACATTTTGTACCTAGATGTGTAATTATGAGTCACATTTCACCCGAGCGAAGCCGGGTTTTCATCTAGTATTATTATAATTCATTTTGATGGGAATAACCGAAGAGCACAAATTATCGTAACTTGTTAACCTTTATCTGTTACAAATTAAGGAAAAACTATACCATAATTAATCAGGGAATCACCAACATGAGGTATATAATAGGTAGGTACTTATAGGATAACTGATGATTAAGTGCTTAGATAGGTATGCTATTTTTAAAATTTGAATTTCAAGTTATGTGGCCTAGAACCATAGCACTTAGTACAACAGTGGACTGTTACAGGCTCTTATCTTATAGCATAGCATTTGAGTAGCAATGATTAGAAAGCCTCGTGAGTAGGTACCTACCATAAACCTCGGTTCACCCGAATTCACCGTCTCCAGACATCTTTGTCCAAATCAAAGTACCTATGTATCTCGATAGAGAAAACTAAATTAGATCAAATCATATTGGATCTAAGATGCAGCAGGAAATATAATAAGACTTAATATTAATGTGTTTTGAATACAAAAAAGTGAGGCAGCTCGTAGTCGTACGCATATCTAAATTATATTATCAGTGAAATATAAACTGGTAAAGGAAACCGGTATTTTCCCGTTATTTGAAACAGTTTTAGTAATTCTGTAAAATGATTAACACCCTAATAAAACGTAGAGTTCATTGCACTGTTCGTCACTTACAGTTTAAATTATAATATAATTATGTATTGTATTGAAACTGGTATTGTTATGTCAATGTTGCACAGGGAAATAACTGTCTATAAAGAAGTCGGCAGATAAAAGAGCAGAGCTAGACGCACGCGCAAGTATTCTGCAGCCGCGACGCGTGCGGTTTGCTGCAAGTTATTGTTATCTTTTAAAACGTTAATAAATTAATCTTTACATACTATAATCAACATAAAATATTAGTATTTCGTATCAATTAAATTTAAACATTGCAAGCAAAATTCGAGAAAACATTTTTTTTAATGAAATAACAACTTTAATATACTACCTAAACTGAATAATTGCATACCTTTTAAATAGTATATTTTATTTAAATAAACCGATATATTGATATTGAAAACAGTTTCAAGCTTTTACGAAAACGATGTTAATTAGCTACGACCTTTAGAGAAAAAAGGGAGTACAAGCAACATAAAAAAAAAACTGTTATATTTAGAGACTATTATTTTTTCTGCAACTAAAACTCAGAGCGAAACTCTATTCTGTATGATAAGTACTTGTATTCAATAGAGAAATATCTTCTTATCAAAATTTAATAATTATAGTGGTAGATAAAACTAGAAGTAATAAATAGTGAGAGCAATGAAGTTGGAAGGCGCGTTGACGGCGGAGACGGTAAACCAGCGGCTGCTGAGCGTCGAGTACGCGTGTCGAGGCCCTCTGGTGCAGAGGGCTGAGCAGATCGAGAGGGAAATTGAAAAGGTTCGTTAACAGCTCATATATGTCCCCACCGAGGGGCTCGAGCCTACCCTGATAACAGGGTGAATAGGCCTTAGTCGACCACGCTGGCCCAGTGCGGATTGGTCAACTTCACACACAACCTTTGAATTTCTTCGCAGGTGTGTGCAGGTTTCCTCACGATGTTTTCCTTCACCGTAAGAGCGTCGAATAAACGTACATATGAATTCGAAAATCGAAAACACATTGGTACGTGCCGAGGTTTGAACCATCGAACTTCGGAACGGAAGTCAACGGGCCTAGCCACTTGGCCACCGACGCTCAACCACTTTCAGTGAGCTTTCGGTGAGCTACTTGTAGATTCCGAAAACGTTAATAAGTCGACATCGACAATAAAGATCCTTTACTCTGAGAATGTCACAAATTATGAAAACTGTAGGCCGGTTTACAATATTATCGCGTTTTTTAGTTCTTGTAATTTTCAGGATAACTGGAGATGGTAATGAATGATTACATTTACGATACAATAAAAATATTCTTTAATGCACAAAATAGATTACATAGAAAGAATAACATGAAATAGAATAAATTAAAAAAATCTAAAAACCCGACTGCTTGGAAAGCGAACTAAAAAGATGAAAACAAGATGATAGTAGCATGTATAATTGAAATCCTCTTTTTCTATAAATTAAAATAGTCATTATTGCAGTCGGAGGCATAAAATATGTAGCAGGAGTCTCAGCAAGTAATATATGAATAATATGCCTCCGACTGCAATAATGACTATTTTAATTTATAGAAAAAGAGGATTTCAATTATACATGCTACTATCATCTTGTTTTCATCTTTTTAGTTCGCTTTCCAAGCAGTCGGGTTTTTAGATTTTTTTAATTTACTTTTTTATTGAAGACTTTTTAGTTTTATGAAATTTGGTTCAAGAAACATCATCTTCATTTTGAAGGACCTATCTAATGATGTGCCACTTAATATAGTACGCAAAAATTTGTTTTCGTCTCTACCGCCATTTTGTGTTTTTTGGCCGCCATTTTGGTTTTGTTAAAACAAAACCTAGCCTATAACCATCGCACGGTTCAGACGAATCGATAGACACCTCATTCTTTAAAATCCGTCCAGCCGTTTGGATGATTCGAGGGTATAAAGAATCCCACATACATACATACACAGATACGCGTGAAAAACATAACCCTTCCTTTGCAGTCGGGTAATAATGAAAATGGCGACCTTTGAATGATTGACAATGCTGCTACGCAAGTTTTGTGAACTTTAAAGGTGATAGACACAACACAGGGCACAAAATAAACGAAGATTTAAAAAAATACAGTCTTTTAGATTGTCTTAGTAGTAACGTGAACAAAACCATGTACCTACCTACCTATGTACAGAAGCCAGCACATGCGGCTGGACACTCGCACTACGAAGTTCACCCCTCTATGGAGGAATAACGGCGGCCTGAAGGTCAAAGTATCCAGCCACATGACGTAGCTACTGTACTTTTACAAAACAAGAGACGTCATACCTATTTAATGATATTTACTCACAGTGGATTTCCGGAAGTGTAAAGTTCACAAAGAAAATGTGTTTCACGCAAATTATGTTGATAATAAACAGAACGAATGCTTATTACAATGTTACAATATTCATACGCTATGTGATAGAATTCCTTTGAAAACAGCTAAGAAACGTGACGTTATCAAGAGAATAACTTTACTTTAAATACTTACTTGCGTTGGCGTTGCACAGTCGGTCATTATAAGAAAAAATATACCGCTTGTTTGATAGACCATTTCTAGATAAAATATGTACCTACATACTAAAAAGGAAAGATTTGTATTTGTGTACGTGTGTGTGTGTATGTTTGTAATGAATAACCTCAAAAAGTACTGAAACGATTTTAAAAATTCTTTCACCATTAGAAAGCTACATTCACTCTGGGTAACATAGGCTACCTTTTACCGCGGGAAAATGTCTCATTTCCACAGGAAAAACTGTTAACGCGGGCGGAGCCGCGGTGGAAAGCTAGTATGAATATAAAATGGTTCGCTGATATTAAATGTCTTACGTGCAAAATCGTACAACCCGCACCGCCCCAGCGTAGTAAGCCCAAAGAAATCGTTCTCTGTGGCCAAGCCACACTCAGCTCCTCAGTTCTCATTCAGCGCGGGTTCGAGGGTCCGAGGGTTAGAGACCCTCAGCGGAGAACTGATAACGAACTGTTCAAAGTGACAGCTCAAATGCTCTTTGACGCGTGTAACATGTTCCCAAAACGAGGGCTATGTGTGGATTGGGTAGGGTGTCGGTGGGGTGAATTAAGTTATTTGTGATCACAGTGGAAATTGGTCACTCGAAATTAATAAGTTAAGTAGTGTCTATAATTTTAACAACAAAAGGTAAAATTAATTCAAAGTAAAAAAAGGTTTCATTCATCATAGATTTCTTAAAAACACTCATATAAGAAGCAAAAAAGCTTTGCTCGAACCTAGACCGGCTCTCGTCTCAAAATAATAATAATAATAATAATAAATTGTTTTATTTCGGGTCGTAGACCCATGTAAGTAACTACATGTCAAATAATTACAAAGTAAAATTATAAAATGAATTATCAAATTAGAATTAATTAATTAAAATTAATTAACCAATCAAATTCAAAATTAAACACAAAGATTAAAATCACAAAAAATAAAATTGTCACTATTATATAACAATAACAATAACAACATTCACATTTTATTGCACGCACTACGAAAGGAATCACTGCTCAGTCAAGCAGTGATTCCCTCCGCAGCGAGTACACGGTGTGGAATACAGTGCGTATAATAACATTCCTACACTCAGTCAACCTGAGATGGAACGAGGCTCGCAACCTTCGCAGGACCGCATAGAAATCATCAACCCTGTTCCCGGCGAACATGCCAGAGGCGCTACATCGCCAGGGAAGTTGCAGCATGGCTCTAAAACCGTTATTATATTGTACTCGAAGCTGGTTATAACTACGCTTCGTGTACTGGTACCAAAGATGACTAGTATAAAACGCCTGACAGTACGCCGAGAACAAAGTGATTTTAACCTGCTTAGAACTATGACTGAAACGCCTAGCCAACATATTACTTCTGCAAGCTATTCCTCTTCTCTGTCTTTCTAAGTCCATATCGTCCATTAAGTCTTCCGTCAATATATGGCCTAGGTACTTAAATTTACTGACAATTTTTAGAGTCGCGTTACATAATTTAATAGGAAGAATAACATCTGGGCCTTTTTTGTGCTTGAACACCATAACTTCTGTCTTACTCACATTGTAGGTTAGATGATGGGCAAGCGCATACCGCTCACAAATGCCAATCAGTTTTCTCAGGCCATTGGCTGAGGGGCTGAGCAGCACCATGTCATCAGCATAACTGATATTATTTATACTTTGTCCGCCTATGTGGCAACCGACCCTGGTGCTGCTCAGCTCCTCTATCAATCCGTTAACATAAAGATTAAACAGGGCGGTTGAGGTAACCCCCCCCTGCCTAACCCCGCAGGTGAGTCTATAGCTGTTTGATGTGGAGTCTCCCCATTTGACCTGATTCTGCTGATTTGCATACCAAAATTCTAGCGTATTTATAACGTCAGGCGGGACCTTGGTTTTTCGGAGCTTCTCCCATAGTATGTCATAGTTAATAGAGTCAAAGGCCCTACTAATGTCTAGGAAACACGCAAATACATCTGTATTTCTTTTTAGGTATTCATAAACGGTATTTTTAAGTGCGAATATCGCTAGGTCCGTAGATAAGCCCCGGCGAAACCCGAACTGTCCATTATGTACTGGAACATGCTCCTCATCCAAATATTTATTTATCAATCTTTCAAAAATTTTCGACAAAATCGTTGCTAGTGAGATTGGTCTATAATTGGATAAGCTCGACGTATCGCCGGTTCTATTCTTAATAATAGGTACTACAATAGTCTTCATAAAATCACTCGGTAGGTAGTTATGATCTAGACATTTATTAAAAAACAATGCAAGTTTTTCCATAAGGCCCGGTCCCGCATAGAGAACATGTTCAACGCTAAGCCCGTCGTGCCCCGGCGACTTACCGCGCTTCATATTTTTAACACAGTTAAATACCTCATCAGCTGTAACGTGAAGTGCATGAGTGTCGCGCGGCGATGACGGCGGCGGCGGGGCCGTACTAATCCGTAATCCTTTGTACTCAATAAACGAGTACAAAGATCTATGTAAAAAATTGTAAGCAATTATTAAGTTATTTTTATTCTACTTGGACATTTTGTTATTGTGAATTTATTAAATTATTTTCTGTTATTATTCTATATTATCTGGACATAAGTATTATGATCATTTTTTAGCATTTAACATGAGTTAATTTACCATTATGGTAATACTAATAATTTTTATTTTTACTTTTTGACATACAATATTTTTTATTATTCCCTTGACATAAATGAATTTCTTTAATATAATTATTTTTTTGGTTTTTATACATACTCGTATCGACGATCATACTACGGATGTCCTTTTTTATACTATTGTAAAAACGTGTGCAATCTTGTAGTATGTGATAAATAAAACTAAACTAAACTAAACTAGGGTCCCGCGCCGCCGCCGGCGCACCACGGGCCTCGCTCACCGACTCGGTGGTTCCACCCTGGTCAACACCTGGGTTCGGGTTAAACTTATTACTAAACTTATTTGCAATGATCGTATGATCCTGACATCCGTCTACAGATAGAGGTAAGCTTGATTTATAGGTAAGTTTATTTGTCTCTTTCCAAAAATTCGCAAAGTCTTTTTTATACCTATAGTGGGCAATAATGTCCATTTTAATCTTGTCTACATTTCGTTGGCACCATTTTATTTTGTTTTTAAATTCTTTACGACTACTTATCATATCCGCATACAATTTACCCTGCCGGGGGCGTCCATACAGGTTCCATAATAGAAAGCTTTGCCTAGCTATAGAATGAGCATTTTTAACATGAAAATTCCATCCAATTATCCGCTTCTTACTACTATGGTAATCTTTACCCCTAAACGTCCTAATTGCGGCCCTGCGTAAACAGTTTATTATATTATGATAGATGCTATCAATTTCCTTACAATGACTTACACAGGTACATGCATAGCCATTACATAAAATAGCCGGCCAGTTACACGCATGTAACAGTTTGTCACATATCTCAGCATATTGTGATTTTTGTTCTAGGTTGCGGTTACCCCAAATCACCTTATTAATTCTATGACAGTTATTACTTTGAATTTTTGGCACAATTACATCAATATCACAGTGAACCACGACCGGCAAATGATCCGACCAGTACGCGTCATACAGAACATAAATGTCCGATATTGTCCTTACGCCCGCTGAGGTAGTAACACAGTGTCGATCCAGCTGGTGGTACCATGTGCATCACTTACGTAGGTATAAGTATTTGAAGACATACCGAGTAAGTTCACGTCCGCAAGGGTCCAGTCCTGGTCCCGGCAGTACTCACCGAGTTCGTTGCCGAAGATACTATTAGCACGGGTTACGTCCGCGTTAAAGTCACCAAGCACTAACACGGTTTCACACGCACTATTCTCAATCAACGCACTAATTGTCGCCATACAGTCCGTAAATAAGGGCAGGTTGTCTGCCTCCTCCGTAGGCATGTAAACGCTCATGACGATTACGTCACGCCCGCCAGGTAGCTTGATACACACGGCCGCTATGCGCGGCGATCCCGAGTCAAGCGGTATGACATCCCTGAATATAGTTTTTCTCCATAAAATCGCTACGCCTCCATAGGGTCGTCCCTTGAGCACTGTGGTTGTGTCCACCGCGGAGAGCCCATGGTACATAAAATCTGGGTGCAGTTCATTGAGGTAGTCCAAGTCGTCCGGCAACAACCAATGCTCCTGCAGTGCAATAATATCGTACTCATCGCATAGGTCCTTTACGTGTTTACAAGCCCTCTTGACGGATTTGCAGTTAAATGTTACCAAATTAATCCTCGTACTTTCCATTTACAGTATGAGGATTACGGGCTTTAAAATTACGTCTCAATGTATAACGCCTGTATTCCACACCGCTTGGCCAAAATTCTTCACTTAGAAATGTATTTTCAAACCTCTGTTCGACGGTTATTTTGAATGATGAAAAAACTGTACCCTGTCGTACAGAAAGTTTTTCAACCTTAATGGCTGTGTGTCCGCAGTCTTGAATAAACTCAAGTAGGTCCTTTTCTGTCGTTGTTAAGTCAAACCTTGATGCGTAGATATACGATAGTTTAGGTACTATCTTAATTTTGTTAGATGTCAATTCTCTCTTTCCTTGCTTATTATTATTTTGTCGATTGATTTTAATCTGTCTATATCTGCGCTTTTTATTTATCACAGTGTGAAAACTGTCGTCGGTAATCGTATCTACGAATATGTTTGTATTCTGGTTAGGGCTACTAGTCGCTCGTACTGTTGCTCCGTGTCCTTGTTGGTGAGATGTGGGTGACTGCACGGGCTGCTGTAGCAGCGGGGCCGGCAGGGTGCGGTGAGGGGAAAGTGGCAGCGGCGCGGGCGGCTGGGCGGGCGCCGGCAGCGGTGCGTCACCGCTTCGGCGGCGATGTTCGACCGTTGGCTTGGTATTCTTGCGCTTACCCTCACTTTGTGCGCCTACCTTCGCTTGGTTTTTATTAGCGCTTTTTCTGGAAGGATTTTTCCCTGGGATGTCGTCCTTCACCCTGCAGTTGGTGGAGTTCGTTGCCTTGAGATTATCAATTTGTTCTTGTAGCTCCACTAGGTCGGCGGACTTGACGTAGTTACACTGTATTGTGTGAATGTCCTGTTTAACAGCTAGGATAGTTTTCAGCAGCGTCGTCACGTCCACGTGATCAAAGGTGACTGGCGGGAGAAGGTGTAGATCCTTTGCTACGAAGATGGGAAGCGTGTCAGGTTCCTTTTCTTTGAGGATTTTTATTATATCCTGCAGCCACCGCTTACCTTTTCCGTCTCCTTTACGTGTCGTAACAATGTTCACGCTAGCACATTTACTTAGAACACTGCGTGCTTCTTCGATTACGCTTTCAGAGAAATTAGATTCACAGATTTGCAGTAGGCTAAGCTCGTCCATTATGTCGATTTTGCATTGTAAGAAACATAAAAGCTCGTTGATTATCACGTTATCACACGGATTCGTCATGGTTGTGCGCAGTTGCGTACGAGAAATACATAAATTTGCACTATGTAACGTCTGAGACAGCAAATTAAATTACAAAATTTCGCGTTACGAGACGTACGCGGGTAGGTGAGGCACTGTGAGTGCGCACACGGCTCAAGATACGAGACAGCGTCTGCATACGGTGGCAGCGCACGAGCAACTGCAAAAGAATATACAAGTCTAAGCAATAAAAAGAGATTATTTAAACAATTTAAAAAAGGCAATGCGATATCAGTTTGAAGAGAATTGGCAGGTGCGCGCAATGTGTGGGCTGCTTGCATCTCAAAAACCATACTGTCCCTGCAGCTTTTAACTTTGTTTAGTGCATTCTTTATTTATTTATCTACCTATAACATTATTTAGTAAATAATTGATCTGTCACCAGCCATGGACGTAGATTAATTTACACTATTCTAACCTCCACTGACAGGTCTTTCAGAAAAAACGCAGAGAAATCTTAAAATAACGCATGAAAATAAACGAGCCGTAGTAGGTCTAAAAATACAGTATTTAATGGCACAGAGAAGAAAATCGGCGGCTCGGAAGAGGCTTTGACTAGCTTATCTCTACAAATGTGAACCTTTGCCAATCTATGGTGCCACAGCATTTTAATGTGACCAAAAAATACTGAATCAGTATGTGAGATTTATAACAATGTTTGCGTTGTCCGCTGTCTAATGTCACCCGCATCGTTGCGGGCTACAATCGACCTTGTGTATTATAGCTATCCGGTTAACAATTAGTTGACATGTCTTTTTTTTTTTTTTTTTTGAATTGACCTATGCTTGTGTCGAAAAGGTACAACAAATCAAGCTTCACCGGACTTGCGGGGGAGTGGAAGACTCTACCCCAAAAAAAAGTCATATACCAACGCGTCTAGGGGCGGCTCGAGGGAGCCTCGGATCACGGCCTAGCGCGTTGATATTGAAAAATATCGTGAAGGAGACGACGCCTGAGGGGCTCCGTCTCTGATTTTCAATTTTGATTTTGGTTCTGGCCGCGCCCCCGCCGGCGGGTGCGGGCGTTGTTACCTGAAGGGTATTCACTACCAGAAGGGCATTCTGTAAGGTGTAACCTAAATTCTTTGACTGCTTTAACTGCATCAGTGATTTCGTCGTCACGTTCGGAAAGGATATGTTTGGGACGGCGGCGGCGGAACCGCGTAGTTGACATGTCTTGTTTAATAGTTGGTTTCTTACGGATCAATGTAGTTTGTGTTATACGAACAAATGGTAGAGTTGTCTGTCAAACTTGTATCAGTGGGGGAAGTTACACAATAATTAATTACAGTTCTAATTCTAACTTGTCTGACACGTTAAGTAGGTAGTCGACCGAACGAGCGACAAGCGCGAATGAAATTTCTTCGATCCACCTTAGGCAAAAATGCATTTTGTAATAATGTATCCAAGGACGTTAGAATTGTGATAATATTATACTTACTTATTTTAAAGGACATTTAATTTAATTTACAGTAACTTATTGACATTTTATATTTTCATTCTTTAGTGTTCTATTTTACAATATAACAAAATATTGGGGTTCTGATTTTATTGATACTAAGTGATGTAAAGAGAAAAAAAATTGAAACATGTAGCTTGAAGTTTGAGAATCTGTTAATTCATATTTAATGTCATTTTAAATTTATAATTTTGTTTAATATTTGTTAGCACGCCCTGTGGGCAGGTTTTTGCTAGCAAAACTAATGTATTCTAACCCTTGTATTGACCAGAAATCTATGCAAATAAAGTTATTTAATTTCATTTGCATTCATATTATATCTGTCCACCTGGCTGTGATTCTTGCGAGAAGCTACACGTTCTTAGTCTACAATTAATCACTTAAATTTAGATTCTGTACCTAGACAAAGAAGGGAACCTAGAAAATTAATGACCATCAGAGGATGCATTAAAATTAGTTCGCGAGCGACTTAAACCCATTGAACTTTATTGAACTAATTTTGTACTAGAGTACATAGAAACGTCACCTGAGTCACCTGAGTGCCAAGTGCGAGTTTTTTACTCACGAAACGCGCTCGATAACTACGACGTAAACGTGCATTTAGTATGGAGAAATTTTAGTTCAACTAACTGTCTACAGATGGCGTAGTTTCAATTCCATACAAAATCGCGTTTACGCTCTCGATTTCGAGCGCGTTTACTTTGGTTGCAAAACTCGCACTCGGCACTCTGCAACCCTAACTTATACTAATGTGAATTAGAATCTGCGAAATGAATTTGTGTCTGCGAACACCAACTTCTATGTCGTTAAGCTTTTGTTTTTCTTCTCCCCGCGCACCCCGCCCGCCTTCCGCTGCCGCCATGTTGGCGCATAGAATGTATTCGAGGTCTCTTCTCTGCTACTTGTACGTAACTCCTCAATGCTTAAACCCCACGCTCGGGGCTGTAAGTCTTACAAAGCTTTCGTCCAAGTTTGCACAAGCTCGGTTCTACGTCACGACTCCTTCGGGAGCGATCCTTCTATCCTGGTGCAATAGCCAGTCTTTGATATACGGGGCGTGCTACACCTAGCCTACCCTTCATTACATCTAATTATACGCAAACTACCGGCGTCAAATTAATATTATATAGTGCAAAGAATTACTAAGTAACAATGTAGTGATCGCTTTGCAGAGAGCTCCGTAGGATATAGTCTAAAATTAGACTAGGTACCTATTTAAAGCAACAACTTGCAAATTAGTTTATTTTAAAACAAAAAAATAACGAACTTTCTTTGGCGGATATAGAGATTTCTATAATATTTCGGTAAGATACTATATAAATAAACTACAGTATGAATAGTATTTATGAAATTCATGGGATGCAATTAGTCATTTTTATTACATAATTTGTCGTACAAATTATGGGATCATCGAGCAGTTTGAGTCCAAAATAGTCAATATACCTAATAGTCACTATGATACCGACTCGCAGACCTAGCGGGTGGTTGGTCAGAGGATAAGTACAGAGCTCATTCCCTTTGCAAGGTTCTCGAACGCAGAGCGCCATCTACATGAACTAAATTATGCAAAACGAGTTGGAAAAACCCTCGTACTTTGCACCAGCTCAATCCCCTGTCATTGTTCCCGCGGGAGCAATTCGGCCCCGGCTAATGGCGGACGTTTTTCGTTTATTTGGCACTTGCTATCCGAATAAGGGAAAACAATATTATGTAGGATTATGATATTTTTGAATATGAAGCATTAAATTATTCGATATCTAATTGGTGCAGCCGTTTTGGTCCAAAAATATATAAATAGATACATTAATGTCAAAAATATATATACGTATAGAGGATATTTTCAGCAGATAGTTAAAACTGTAAGATTTATACAACCTTTAGTAATAATAATAATAATAATAATAATAATAATAATAATAATAATCTTTATTTGGTTTGTAAAAACAACACAGGCAGCACAAAGGAAAAAATTAATACAAAAGCCAAGTAAAAGTAATGTACACACAAACGAATATTTGAAGATTTTATCACGGTTATCTGACCACGAGCTAGATTAATTAGGGATACTGTATTAAGGAATACAGACAGACGTAACAAACACAATAGAAAAATACCAAAGAAGTAGGTACACGTGAACAAACGACTGCTTACTCATGTTTTCTTAGGCATACGCTACAAGCTATTTAGGTTACAAAGCCATTCAGTTATTCAACGTTCCTACTCACATTATTTATTTCCCTCAAAAGGTTTCCTGAACCAACTGTTAAAATATGATAATGAAGGGAGAGAATCATATTAAAAAAAAGCATACTTACGAAAACAAAATTTCTCATTACAAAAAAAAGTTACAAAATTACGAGTACATCTCAGGTTGCACCATTCGGAGGTCATAAAAATAAATTTCATGCATTTATTTCACACTAAAACTACGCTATGGATTTGCATACAAATAGAGATAGATTGAACATCGGTTACTTTAGATATTATATAATAACGCTGGCAAAACCAATAACGCTAGTAAAACCTTAAGAGCCATGACCTGTTATAAGCATTGTTTGTCAGTAACTGGCTCGCCTCAGCTTATAATTAGGTGCACCTAGGCGGTCCGTTTGAATGTAAAGTCCCGGCGTTTCCAAAGAGGAGCCAGGTCGCCTGTTATTAGTCCCGAGGGAGCAATCCATCCGTCCCGCTCTAACGAGTGAGTGCCCGCTCTGTACTCTCGGACCAAAGAGAATGCTTCAAATTAAACGTTTTTAGAAATGTCCTGAAAAGAGTAGGTACTTTCATTTTTAAAGCTTGTTAATTTTAATTGAGGATTTTCTTTTAATATTAAGGTCCTACTTTGAGATATATCTTACACAGTCTTTATATTTCTTAATTATTGGTTGAATGATAGGCTAGTAAAATTTACGTTGGCACGCTTCGCGTCACTAACAAAAACTCTCAGAGAACAAAACTAACTAAACCAAAAAAAAAAACATAAATAACTTGACCCACACACATTAGAGATTTTTTTTAAACTTATATAATCAGTATGTATCAGCAACTTTAACCTATTCCTTAACTAATGTATAAAAAAGAAACCGAGCTCAAATTCACCCGCTAGTTAACTCGACCAAGCGTAGCCAATTTTGGCGTAGCACTATCGTAGCAGATGCTACGCGCATCCTCTACGACGCTACGACTAGCGAATTAGTTCTTTACGCAAAGAACATTAGGTTTTTGTTATAATCACGTGGGTTTAGTAAGCGACATTTAACTTCACCCAGTAAGAACATAATCTGATAATACACAACAAGTAAATACGAGTCACGTTCCCAAACTTGGGAGGTTCTCCCCTTGCGTGTAATTATTCGGCTGTCGCTATAAACTTTCACTAACCGAGTGAACAAGTTCCCGCTAACTGTCTTTACCAAATGCTCCAACCAATGATAGTCAATCTGTTTTTAAGCCTTCGGTAGTTCAAATGAGCACGGGTTGAAAGGATAGTGCTTGACCAAACTTAAGGGGGATGCCGGCCCGCTTATAATTTTCAAGAACGGGGGAGGAAGTGAGCTTTCTTTAAGTGTATCAATGTTCTGTGATTCTAAATCCTACTAATATTATAAACGCTAAAGTTTGTGAAAATGAATGGATGGATATATTGATGTATTGATGGATGTTTGTTTCAGCAAAAACTACTGAATAGATTTGAATGAAACTTAACATTAGTATAGCTCATACATCAGAATACCTTTACCGCGGGAAAATACCTCATGATAGACTTGAGCCCCTCGAAGGGGCCGTAAGCTCATAAAAAAACAATGAACCTCGCGCGGCACTCATCGGGGCACGACGCCGCCATCGCGACTTCCCACTCCGCGACTTTCGCAACGAGTTATTGTGTTACCGAGTTTTCTCTATTGCGGTCTGTTTTTAAGAGAATCATGTACAGACTGAACGATGTAAAATGAACTTTTGATTTGCCGTCAAAAATATGTATGCCTTGTTGATCTTGGTAAAACTCTTTCTGAGGAAAGAGGTAGGAAGGGAACTTAGCACGAACATTTTACTAAAAAAAAGATAATTAAAAAAATATATAAAACCGCCTTCAAAGTCCTAACCTACACTAAAAAGTTACAAATAAAATATAAATCTAGCTGAAAGCATAGCAATTTAATATGGCTATTAATATTCCTTATTTACATAAATTGTAACATCATATAAACATGTGTAGAAATTGTTATATACTTCACCTTGGAGTCGGTGCCAGTTGAGGCTAGCTATTTAATCGGAACCACATCTGATCTCAAAAGTTCAGATCGTTGAATATAAAAAATTTAAAGAACGCGATCAGAGTACTAGGTACTGAGCCCACTTTAGATGACTGCTAGCAGTAGAAGTCTTTTGGTCGAAATGATGGTGATTAGCTGGCACCGACTCCAAGATAAAGTATATAACAATTTCTACACATGTTTATATGATGTTACAATTTATGTAAATAAGGAATATTAATAGCCATATTAAATTGCTATGCTTTCAGCTAGATTTATATTTTATTTGTAACTTTTTAGTGTAGGTTAGGACTTTGAAGGCGGTTTTATATATTTTTTTAATTATCTTTTTATTTTACCCTTTTTAGTGGAAATTTACCATGACAAGTTAGGTACTCACAAAACTTTAATATGAACCAAAACCGCATATTTCTTGTTATTTCAATTATAACAAAAGCAACGCAATGAGTGTGCTGTTGTTTATTGAAGAGTTTTCGTTTTAATCATGAAGGAAGAAAAAATTTTACGCGGGTATTAAGCAACACTTCTGATAGTATACTGCTTAGTTGACGGATCAGGGATCGCAGTTGTTGCTATTGACTACCCCGGTAATAAGGTATGAACGACGCCGCCTTGTGGTTCCCGGCGACTTACCAAAAACAATTGCGCCTCGCTAGCGTAAGGGTTGTGGGATGTGATAATAAACAACCTAACATCCATTCATCCGTCCACTGCGCGTTTGCTTGCTTGCTTATATTTAAATAAAATAGACGAATGTATAGTTCCCGGCACGTAACCTACAACCACTGTGAACCCCATTTCAATTGCCAAGCAGTGATGGAAACAAACAGCCTGAAACAGTCCCGCTGCTGAACTAAGGTTCCTTCAGGAGGCTTTTGGAAAAATCTTTACGGTTAGAAGGCGGGTTGTCGTTAGTTGTCCATTCTCACAGTAAGACACCCACCAGAAGAGTTTTGTTGATGCTTATTTAAGCGGCTATAAATAATAACGAATTAAATAAACAATGCAATACAAATATACACAATAAATAATACTAAAGTTAAAAAAAGCTAAATAACACACTTGATTTTATTATGTTACACTCTAACTTTTGTATCGAATGGTAGAAGCTTTCAGGTTTCCCACCAAATTATGAAAAAAAAAAAGAACTCTACATTACTGGCACGGTTTTGACTGTATTTTTATTTGTCTGTCCCCATGCCTCTCTAGGTAGTTCGCTGCTCTCTAGGAAATAAAAGATTACCTAATATATGTATGTATGGAAAAGCAAAAAGACAAAATACTAAATGCCCAAAGAAGTAAGCAATTCCCAATATTATTGCAAGTTGCAAGTTGATCACCATTGTATATGAGAAGAACGATAAATAAGTCATGTGATAAAATGTACGAAAATAATCGATAAATATACGTTACGCTTCATACCACATCACATCACTATTTTCAAATTCAGTAACCATTATGTTTCTTGTTTTTTACATGCCAAATAAAGACAAATAAATGTCGTACTTTATTGATATTTTGTTTTTAGTTGGGCATGTCATAACATGAATGTCTCTATCTTTTTCTAACGTACCGTATTCAAAGATGTGTGAGAGAGTAAAAACACAAACCCCGTCTCCCGCTTACCCCTACCCTCCCACCCCTCTGAGCGACCGCATTGGTTTCGATACAAAATAGGCATGATTACTACTCCATATGGGCGGGCGCGTAAAATTTTTTCTTCCTTCATGGTTTTAGTCTTCTACTCCGCCATCAGATATAATCCAAATTTATATGAAACCATTTTGAGTACATCTTCTATCTATAAAACAAAAAAATATTGAAATCGATTGATAAGAAGCCGAGATATTGCCAAAATAATTTACCGATCGGGTTAACGGCATCGTCAATTGAGGAGTGATTTCCTCATACCTTCAAATTTAATCATCCGATCTTAGCGAAATTTTTATGGGACCACCCTGCAAGTAAACCTGGTCGATTAAAAAAAGAATTTTGAAAATCGGTTCACAATTGGCGGAGATATCTTATAACAAACACACAAAAAAAAAAAAAAAAAAACATACGCGTCGAATTGAGAACCTCCTCCTTTTTTGAAGTCGGTTAAAAAGACAATTTCCAATCCAATCCTTAAAGGCCTGCGAAGGGTCCCTCCATGCCATATGTGAACGAAGGGAAGGTATAGCGGGAAGACAGAAAGACCAAAAATCTAAAGATGATACCTAGCTTGACAAAACCATATTCTAGCAAGTTTATATCCCTAATCGCCGAGCCAGAAATGGTGATACAGATTTGAAAATAACGTCAAACACAAACTGAGTAAATTGTTACTGTATTATCAAACGATGGGTAAGGTATGTGCCAGTACTCATCAAATTAATATCGTAGGTATCGCCTGTTTAAATGATTGACTTTCTCATTAGTGTGAAACGAGAGACAACTTATAATAAATGACGTCATTAAGTGGTTTTTTTTAACCAATAAATGTATAAATGATTTTGACTTTGACTATGATGTTAGCAATATTTCAGACCAGACTTGTTTTTGCACTTTCCAGCCTTGTTGTCTGTACTGGTTCCTCTGGTGTGTCTTAATGGAGTTCGCTTTTATTGTGTTTGGAGTTTCCCTGATTCCGCAAGTTGGGCGAGCCGCGAGGCGTGGCGGGCTCGCTCGAGAATAAGCTGGCCCCAACCACTGATGGTGGAACGAAGGGAGGGTGACAGGGTTAAAGTTAGAAGTGTGGCGATTTTCATGTGAAGACTTATCTTCTGTGCTTTTGACCGAGTGTAATAACGATAACTACTCGAAACCTAATTAAGCTTTGCTATGAAGGAATTTTGCACCAGTGTTTTGCACACTTCTTGCGCAAAAACATATCCTAGCCTATGAACTTATAGTAATTACAGCTTGATCTATCTACGTTTGCAATTCCATTCAATTTATATGAGACTATTTGGACGCGAAAATAGAACAAACAAACTGACAAACTGTATATCATACCACTTTATATACTGTTCACATTCACATATTGTATTCCCTCTATGTCTTTTTTGCCGAACTTGTCGAAACTACGTCCGTCAAAATAATTGTAACCCATGCACGACATTCATTTTTTTTCTCAGTGTTACTGTTAAATTGGAATTTTGGTAATTGTAGCCATAACATAACAAAAAATGTATAATATGGTTTAGTTCGTACTATTATTATTATAGATGCTAACATTGTATTTTACTATTATTGAATGATGTGGCTACCTTAACAAGAAATGCATTTAGTTTAAGTACTATTTTTTTGTGTTTAAAATTTGTAAGCATGATTGTAATTTCTACTGGTGGTCCAATAAATAAATAAATAAATAAATAAATAAATAAATTCCATCTTTATAGCTCAATAAGGTAAGTACTAATAAGAAAAGAAATCCAGCGGTCACATTTTTCAGCCAATGTCCCTGTTTCTGTACTCCGCCGGAAGCGAGCTGGCTGGAAGCCGTCGTTAATTCCTCGGCGGAGGTCGCGAGCGGCCATTTGCGATGTCCTTTCAAGGCTTTAACTACTGCATAAATCTTCCGGAGGCTGTAAAGACAGCCGAATTGTAGGCCGCGAACTAGAAGGCGCATTGGAAATGACGGAATGGTGTGTTAATGCAAAACAGTTTTTAAGATAAGAAGCAATTATATACAACTAGCTTTCTGCCGCGGCTCCGCCCGCTTTAACAATTTTTCCCGTGGGAATGACGCATTTTCCCGCGGTAAAAGGTAGCCTATGTTACTCAGGGTGAATGTAGCTTTCTAGTGGTGGAATAATTTTGAAATCGGGTCAGTAGTTTGTATATATTTATTACAAACAAACACACACACACACACACAAAAATTAAAATCTTTCCTCTTTATAATAATAGGATGATAGTATGACTAGCTTTTCGCCCCGCGGCTCTGAACGCGTTAACAAGTTTTCCCGTGGGAATGGGGTATTTTCCCGCGGTAAAAAGTAGCCTATGTGTTATTTTTATGTATAAGCTATATTATTGTAAAGTTTCATTAAAATCTATACAGTGGTTTTTGCGTGAAAGAGTAACAAACGTCCATGCATCCATACATCCATCCTCATGAATCTTCGCGTTTATAATACTTATAAGTAGGATTTATAGCATTGTCTCTTTATTACCCTCATAAGGTACACTTCCTTTTCTGTCACTAGCGTATAGGTTGGCTGGAAAAGATCTCTTTGTAGAAATAACTTGCTTTTGCGATGCAAATTGTTACGAAATTTGTTTTGTTTAATGTTCAGTAAAGTATATACAAGAAGGCTCGAACCCTTTAATTAAGGTCTTAAAATCGGCTGTTAACGAACGAAGATAAGAAGACATTTATTTGCAGCATACAGAATGGAACATTATATAAAAGACAAACAAGAAAAAGAAGGTTTTTATGGCTCGTATATAGTGACTAAAGAGATATACGTAGAGAATGTCCAGAGAATGTGTATGTTCATTCACTTGTGTAACAGCAACTGTTATCCTTACAATATTACAAATAAGAAAGTAATAATAAGTCTGTCGGTCTGTTATTAATTCACCGCTATAACGGCTGAAGGGAATGCGATGGTTTTACGGAGTTATTAAGATATTACATCACATATAGTTTACTATATAGCAAGCTAGTTATTCAATGAAAAAGTAATCTTACATAGCCACTCCATAAAAAGAGCTGTAACACGATGTAGCCCCCTGACTTTGGATGTCCTCGATTTAGCGTCATTAATCAGCGCTGCGAGCGACGCCAGGCCAGGGGGCCCTCGCGCCTTTTATCAATAATGATGGATGCAGCTCTCTGGAGCCTGATAGAGCTCGATATAAGTGTTGCCTAACTTAAAGCTGCTGATCATATTTCGATACCAATTTAAAAGCTATTGATACTTTACAGAAAAACAAAAAACCTCGCCATATTGCGGAATTTCAATAAACTAATTTTGTAATAGAAATTGTAGCCATAAACACAAAAATATACATGTGTTTATAGCTCATATACCCAATGAGGGGCTCTAGCCTACCCTGAAATCAGGGTGAAAAGGCCTAGTCGACCACGCTGGCCCAATGCGGTTTGGTCAACTTCACTCACAACTTTTGAATTTCTTCGCAGGCGTGTGCAGGTTTCCTCACGATGTTTTCCTTTACCGTAAGGGCGTCGAATAAACGTACATAAATGTAAAATATACATCGAGTAGATTTTTCATTTTTATGAAAAAAATACTGAGTTGGTCGATCGACCCAAGGCTGGAAAAACGATAAAAGTGTAAAAAGTGTAAAAGTGTAAAAAGATAAAAGTGTGGCCATAAGCGGCTCAAAATGTACATCGTTCTTAAAAATACTTTACTCCTTTGGTGAAGAATAAATTGCTCGCAGGAAAATACCTCATAACAATTTCCTACTATTTATAAAGACGATTTAACTTGGCAACATTGTTGGGTAGGTACCAGGGTAGCACAGATACGGTGGAGATAGATGGGCGGAATGTTTCACTGCATAAGTAGGTAATTTGGTTCGTGCATCTGCGCCCGGCCCGAGGCGATGCAAGATGGAGTTCACCGGGGCTCTATTGAAGAATAATACAATTACCTAGCTCTATTCAAATACCAGTGCTCTACCCGCGGATTTTCACGCAAGGTTTAATTTTCTTTCCAAAATATGAGGTAAAAAATAGTCGACACTGTGGTCTATAGCTTTAGACTTTAACAGATTTTACAAATTCGGTGAATTTTGCTTCCTCGCCAGGATACAGGTTATGGCCCTCATTACATCATATCCTGTATGACGTGATGCAGGCGCTTATCGAAGCCTCTGTAAAGCAGTAACGGTGGTAGAGCAACGTGCAGGCAAAATTGCAACCGGCGAAAAACAACGCGAGCGTAGCCGCGGGAAGTCAGCTAGTAGTGACCTAGTGACAGAGTAGCATGAGTATTTTTGTCATGGTGTCACATTCTGATACCTTCTTGAGCTTCTCGGACTGCTGTAGTAATAATAGTAAGTAATATAATAGAAAAATTAATCTAGCTAAAATCTTTCAAAATGTTTATACTACGTAATGAGCTACGAACAAGTACATAAGAAAACAAATTAAAGATAATTGCTTCCACATAAAAAAAATAGAGAATCCAATGAAAAGAATCGTTTGTTTTTATATAAACATTGTGTTCGCCAGTAATGACGGATTTGCACAGGCGCGCGGCGACGGCAAATGTTTGCTCAATTCCGGCGAACGGAGAGCGGCGAAGCGGAAACGCTGTATACAGTGACGTATATGGAAATGCTTCATGTAGCTGTAGCTGGATAGGTTAAGTTAAATGGCTGTATTATAGCAGAAATTTTTGAGTTAAGAGACGTTTACTGTGCAAAAATCGGATCAAATTTCGCTGGGAGAGTTGTACTAAGCAAGTCAGATAAACAATCCGTACAAGGACAGTATCTTTCACTTGTGTACCCAACAACAAATTGAAATCCCCGCGCGCAAAAATAAAGTGATGTTTGCGTTCGTATGATCCAAAGACGGCATAAGTACTTAAAAATCCAGATGGACCCACTAGTAGAACCTAGCGGTGGGACCAACCGTCCGAAACGAATTTTTTAAAGGTGATGAGGAAAAAGGTAAAAGCTTTATTTGAATCATTTGCATAACACTGTCTGTATTCTACAAAAAAATATCGCCTCTATAAAATAGAGTACCGCGGATGTTTAACGTCTTTGACTGCATATATTTGTACCTTTTTCCTGTCTGTCGAGAAAAATATGGCGGAATCATTGAGCAAATTGGAATTCACGTCACAGGAGCGATTTATCCGGCCGTACGTCGGGCCGGGTGCCGGAGATCCGATGTCTTTTATGGCCTACTTCCAACGGCATATGATTTTTTAGGGTAGTGTTTAGTAGGTACCTAGCAGGATTCAGAATTCATGTATTATAAAAAAGTTACGTGAAAAATCAACATAAAAACTTACTTAATTAACTACAAATAATGATTTCGTTCATTCATTGACACAAAATTTAATGTAGTTCTGTCTGTTCTGTAGTACGGCGAATTCGAAACAAACTTTTTTAATATAACTTCTTTTTACTTTGATTCATAAACTATGGCGACCACTCACTCATTTTGTATAGTGTACATATAAAATATTTTTATATGTTTCGACTGTACTTTTTATAAGTATTAGCACAGGTATTAGTAAAATAAGTACAATCTAGCATGTAAGAAACGAATCTAGTATAATCATAATTTAGGCCTAAATATATTATTATAATTTTTGCTTAAAAGGTTGTTAATGGGGTGTTATTGTCGTTTTCAGGGCGTGCGCAAACCGTTCACGCGCGTTATCCGCGCCAACCTGGGCGACTGCCATGCGCTTGGGCAGAAACCAATCACCTTCCTCAGACAGGTAAAAAAAACTTAAATAATATTTTTTGATAGCAAAGGTATGCTAGGCTTTGTGCCAGGGTTAAGTTAATAACGTAGGATTAGAGATGCTAACATCTAGCACTGTTTGATTTTATCATTATCACACTAAAACCTAGGCGGCCTAGTACAATGGATCCTATTCGCGATTTGAAACAACAAGCTATAGAGAAATGTGTTCTAAAGATCCACGCCATCCATTTTATTGAGATGACAAAATCAATGGAATACGACGAGTCCGGAACATGACGAATTCGGATCAAATCTTGCTAAATAGAAAACGAAACCGGCGGTATTGAAAAGGTTTTTTATTCATATTTTTATTTTCTTGCATCTATTTTACATGATCATGTTTTAAACGAAAACGTGATAAAACTAATGGCTTGTGAATTTTTATGACCAACACCATCGACATGTAAAGAAAGAAATAAAAACGTTTGTTTCAATATAATTATTGGGCACCCTGTTTGACAAAAACTGATTTCAAACGTATTTTTCTTATTTACTTTTAATTTAAATAATTCGCTTGAAATGAAAACTGAACAACATTTCAAAGGATGAAAGTCACAGATAATTAAGTTTCTTCAGTCTGCGTTCGCCTAATCATAATTATGTTTAGTTTTTAAAGCTAGTTAAAAAAGCGGCCAAGTGCGAGTCGGAATCGCCCATGAAGTGTTCCGTAGCAGCCAGTAACATAATATAAAAGTTTTGGTAGTTCGTTGTGACTTTGATCGATGTTTCTAATAATAGTGAAAGGTAATTTGCGGTTCACGATTTATGACGTATTAAAAAAAAACTACTTACTAGATCTCGTTCAAACTAATTTTCGTTGGAAGTTTTCATGGTAATGCACATCATATATTTTTTTTAGTTTTATCATTCTCTTATTTTAGAAGTTAGAGGGGGGGGGACACACATTTTTCCACTTTGGAAGCGTCTCTCGCGCAAACTATTCAGTTTAGAATTTTTTTTTATTAGGAATCTAAATATCATTTATAAAGACCTATCCATAGATACCCCACACGTATGAGTTGAGTTTGATGAAAAATTTTTTTTTTAGTTTTAGTTATATGTATGGGGACCCCCTAAATTTATTGTTTTTTTTTTTTTCTATTTTTGTAAGAAAATCTTAATGCGGTTCACAGAATACATCTACTTACCAAGTTTAAACAGTATAGGTATTATAGTTTCGGAATAAAGTGGCTGTGACATACGGACGGACGGACAGACAGACAGACAGACAGACATGACGAATCTATAAGGGTTCCGTTTTTTACCATTTGGCTACGGAACCCTAATAAAGCGAAGTTGTTAAATTTACTTAATGCATTTTAAATTTCAGTTCCAATAAATGGAGAGATAAGATAACAATATAATATATTTACACTGTCTAGTCTAGACAGATATTTGTTTTAGACTTTCAGTCGACTATAGTGCTCGTGAAATAAATTGTAATTTAACTTTTACAACGAGTTTACATAACGAAATGAAAATATTTGAATAAAATAAGTGTACGAAATGAATTCTAGATTTTAATCTCACACCTATGATAAAATATGCGCGAATACTTCGTGTCCGCCAGTCAGAGGTTTGGCTCCTTCGATCATATTGACGTTTAATCACAGGTTTAATTTACAAACAAATTGATATTGATTCTAGTAAGACCTACTACAAAATCAAGTATATATAACCGAGTACGACTGAAATTATGTGCACAACACGGTACCTAAAATGAATTGTCCAAATATGACAATAGTGAGACAACAATTCAGGGTAGGTTCCGCAGTTAGGTTGCGATAGGAGCTCTTAGTACTTGTTAGTTGGCGCCCAGTTCTGTAGCATTGAAGTTCCGATAGCAACCAACGGAGCCATGGAACCAAGAGAGAAAACGACGGAGTTTTATCCGCAGTTTATTCTCAAATAGTTTTACCTATACTAGTTATTACGACTGAATAATATTCATACTTCAATGCAATTTCCTTCGTACAAATTGTGTTGATTTTATGAAAATAGTTTTCCCATTGGCGCAAAAATAAGTAGTATCTGAAAAAGGCGAACCCCATTACCGGGTAAATAACTGCATCAGTCCGTGCCAGCTCGAGGACCATATCTCGACAGTAAACAGACTTGATTTGGCAAAACGCAGCACAATAGCACACGGAAAAATATATTTTAAATAGAAATTTTAAAAGTTTACATTTTAGCACTCAGAATAAGAAAATAGGTTTTTCATCATAGTACATTATAGTACGAAGATTTTTTATTCCATCGATGTGTCGATGTGCTGTATTAAATAAACGAAGACGACTTAGTAACATAGTTACAATGAACGAAGATGACTCTGACTGACTGCACTAGATATACTGAAGAAAGTGTCACAAAATAAAAATAAACGCTCGCCTCACATTGTTTATCGTGTGGGTTTCGAAGTTAACCTACCTCAAGGATCCTGGAGTCAAAATTGTTTAACTACCTAAGGCAAAAACACATGGTCATATACTACTACCCCCGTAAATAACATAGGTAGCCAGTACTAACGGCTTTACGTGCCTTCCGAAGCAAAGAATCATTTTCAGTCTGCAATGTCCAAACCAAACTGGGGAAAGTCTTACACAGTGATATTTGTAGGACGAGTACCTACCTCATCGGAATTCGAACCCGTAATTTGAGCTCGACCACGGAAAAAAAAAGAAAAAAAGAAAAATCCAAAAAGAAAAATAACAAAAACAGAACTAAAATAAAACCACAGTTCAAATCAACGCTGGTATAGACCAGTGAAAAATAAGAAGTTCAAAACTGACTCACCAGTGCAGTAGTGCCCTGGTCTGCAGTCCAGCACGGCCCAGCCTCCGCGCGGCAACACCATGGCGTGACACTTTCTATCATACGTTTTTTTTTACACTGAGTTTACTGTGTTTTTTATGATATTTTCACGTGAAAATATGATGTGCAAGCGCAACAGTAGACACGTGCGCGGTCACGACGGCAGTCACGGTGAACTGAACTGAATGCTTGACATTGAGCGAGGGGCCGATATACACCTACCCTCACTGGAATTAAATTCTTATAATCAATGCAAACATAAAAAAAACTACCCATACAATTGTTGATTATTTATATTACTATACAACATTTTTAGTCCTTTTTTTTGTATTTTCCATTACGGTATTCCATTAGAAAACAAAAAGATAATTTTAATAATACTCCTAAAAAGAAAACTCAACTTCTTTTTTTCCATTTGTCTTTTTTGGGAACAGTCAAAGGCAAAAGCCATGCAGCCGTCGTCTTTAATATTTTATTACATATCTAGGTTTGAATAATTTACGTTTTCAGTAGTTATAATATCTTGTGTGTTTTAAATAATGTAAATTCGCCTTTAGTTTAGTTGTCACGTTAGCCGTCGTCGTGGTTAAATTTCGAACTTGACTTCATTAACCTATTAGAAACCTTTTTATTTCCGCTAAAACATTTTTTGTATAAAAATTAAGAAGTTTTTCATTTTTTGGCGTCACCCATGGGCATTAATTAAATTTTTCTCTAAATTTTGTGTTCCGTTACAGTGTAGTTTAGTCATACTGCTATCTAGAGTCTAGATAGCAATTCTAGACAACCTCCGACTGACCACACATGTTCCATCTAAAAATTAAAACATGATGGAGAATTTAACTCAGAATAATAAATTCACTGACTTGAAATTTCAGAATTGAAAGGAAAGGAACCAAAAGCGTGTCACAATGTTTCCTCAACACAGAGTAAGGCTCGTTGCTTGGCGGGATCGGTAATGTAACTCCCGCAGGACTCTGAATAAACAGGAGATTTAATTCGGCTCCAGGCGATACATTTGCTTCGTTTGAGATGTTTTTGTTTCTAATTTGGATTGTTTATTTCTCTTTTGTTTTAAACCTCGTAAGGCCCAAGCGTCCTATTTTTAGAAAAAAATACTTGGTTGCTCCGGCCCAAGATGTTTATCTGAAAGAAAAATTTGCGGCCCAGCGTTCTAAAATTATGACATAATATTGTAACCCATTTCACACTGCAAATAGTCCCGCCAACTCCAATTCACCTATAAAAAATTGCAAACCATTGAACGTATCCGAACTACTCATTGGCAGTTTTGACAGATAGAACAAATAAACTGGCTTTTTAAACGTGTCAACTGTGTGGAACGGGGTCCTAGTTAAAAGTAGGTCATTAAATCCTTGTTTATCCGCGCAATCATTGCATTACGAATGATGCAATTTACTGTAAAGGGTTATTGAAATGCTATATTTTGCCAGTACGCGCAAATTTTTTCGTAAACTATTTTTAGTAAAATACTACACGAAGCAGAAAACTTTCGTCCCAA
Organism: Teleiodes luculella; assembly: GCA_948473455.1. Taxonomy (NCBI): domain Eukaryota; kingdom Metazoa; phylum Arthropoda; class Insecta; order Lepidoptera; family Gelechiidae; genus Teleiodes; species Teleiodes luculella. Next base: position 142,325 of record OX419593.1, on the reverse strand, counting down.
AATAAGGTCGTTGGGTTCTCATCATCATCAACAGCTCATAAATTTCCCCACCGAGGGGCTCGAATCTACCCTGAAATCAGAGTGTATAGGCCTAAGATGGCCACGCTGGCCCAGTGCGGGTTGGTCCACTTAACACACAACAGTTGAATTACTTTGCAGGTGTGTGCAGGTTTCCTCACGATGTTTTCCTCCACCGTAAGAGCGTCGAATAAACGTAGGTACATATGAATTCGAAAATCGAAAACACATTGGTACGTGCCGACTGCCGAGGTACAAACCCGCGAACTTTCGAATGGAAGCCAACGGCCCTACCCACTTGGCCACCGACGCTCTCGTCATTATTGCTACTAATAATTGCAAGCAAATGGATTTGTTTCCTAGAAATTATACTGATTTTGAAAAATATTAGTTACTGTTGATTTTTTTAATGCCTAAACAATTAAGTAAATAATGTAAATAAAAACAAGTTTAAACAAAGTTATAGGTATTTATAACTTATGTATTTAGTAAATTTTTATTTTACTATGTCCCGGAGTGCTAAAAAAAGTACATACGATTTCGACGTCTTTTTAATATGGAATAGTCAGCTTTAGGCACTAAACATAGCTCATAAAAGAATGATATCAATAGCAATACATTTAAAGACTCTTTTCGCAAATCAAAGTTCTGGGCCGGAAGCACTTGAACCTATTATTAGTACATTGGGTCGTCACCTAAACTGGCCTAAAATTAGGTTGGGCCTTACGAGGTTAAGATGTCTCAACAAGGGGATAATTATCTGTACTACGAGTATTATTAATTACGTAAATTTCCTTTATTTTACTGTTATTTGTTGTCTTTTGTCTTCGCGTTGGTTATTATATATTTTGTATTAGTCTTTATTTCTATATCTCAAGAGATTTTATGTTGGTTGGTTTAGTAAAATAGAAAAGTAAGATACGATTATTAAAATATTAATCTTATTCTGTCCACGGCTACCATACACGAAGTTTTTTATCTTTCTCGAAAAAAAAATAGTTTTCTTGGGCTTGGGGCACTTGGGCACAGTATAAATATAGTATACTTGGGGTAAGTCAAGGATGTTATAAGGAACTATTGGGGTAAATACAGTCTGACAAAAAATAGTAGAAATTAGAAAGTAGCAACACTGTAGTGTCGTCTCATTTTCACGATTAATTAGTTGGAAAGGGATGTCACTACAGTGTTGCTACTTTTTTTTTTTTGTTTCTCTGTTTGTCCGATTGAATGAAATGTAATATAGTGGTACCACAGTGGTACCTAAGTACCTAAGTCTAGTGTGGAGTGTATATTATATTTGTTAATATATTAGTGAGAACGTTACAATATTGATGTCGCTATGCTTGATTTTCTAGTTTGTAGTTTAAAACTAAGCAGCAAGTATTTTATATTACTACATAGACAAAGTCGCTTTCTCTGTCGTCCCTATATCCCTATGTATGGTTGAATCTTTTGAACTACGGAACGGATTTTGATGCAGTTTCTTTTAATAGATAGAGTGATTCAAGAGGAAGGTTTATATGTATAATACACGCATAGTATACTTAAGGATAACCTACAATAACCATTTTCCCGTGCGGAGCTGGGGCGCTAGTTTTTTTGTAAAGCAAGCAGAGACGTTAGCGCATACGAGGCTAAGATAGCTAAGGGCCTTAGCCTTAGCCTAAGGCTAGATTGATCAAGTGCTGGCTCCTCCAAACAGATGTGGTTTCCAGGTGGTGGGTCTGGCGGCGTGTCCCGAGCTGTTGCCGGCGGCCCAGGTGCCGGAGGATGTAAAGCAGCGGGTGCTGGAGATCCTCGCAGCCTGCGCGTGAGTGCAATAATCTCCAATTTTCTCTTACCATTGTCTCCTTTGAAAACGTTTGCTGTTTATTTTCTTATCTGCGAGTCGATGAAAAGTCAATTCGGATGTTTGTGACCCAGGATTTACAAATAAAATAGTCTAAAGTATAAAATAATAATTTTGTAAAATAGTTTGAAAAGATGCAACGCCTGTGGAGTTTCTTCCGGCGGGTTCTTCTCCACAGAAGACAGCCAAATTGTGAACCCGCCTCGACGTCGAAAAGTGATTTGTAAAATCTTACTTCGAATAAAACATATTTCATTTTCATTTTCATTTTCAGTCTGCGTCGGTGGTAAAATGGCATAAGGGCCTTTTACTTCCATTCAGAAGTTCGCGTCGCGTGCAAATCTCGGCGCATACCACTGTGATTTCGATTTTCTAATTAATATGCGTTTATTCGACGCCCCTACGGTGAAGAAAACCATTGCAAGGAAACCTGTACAGTGCACACACCTACGAAGTAATTCAAAGACAGCGTGATTGGGCCAGCGTGATCTACTAAGGCCTGTTCACCCTGATTTCACAGTAGGCTCGAGCCCCTCGGTGGGAACATTCTTATTATGTAAGCTCATACGATGGTCTAAATGCAAAAAGAAAATAGGACTTACATGAATCACGAAATAGGTACAAAAAAAAATCTAAAATAATATTCTTAGAATTTCTGTATTGCACACAATGAGTCCTATAAATGATGGTGATATTTTTAATGATTCATTTTATGCGTATGTCACTATTTTAAGCTTTTTGTTTTCTTTAATAAATAAATAAATAAATAAATCATATCTACGGACTGTAGGTACTCGTATTTCTATTAGTTACAGACTTAGTGGTCAGTTAGTAAAGTTGTAATAAAGTATATTGCATTGTTTTGTTGTTTGTTACGGAGATTTGTTCTCAGTAAACAATGGCAACATCACAAACTAATGCAAACAATGCTGTACGGGACTGTCGTCGCATAGTCGCGTACACAAGTGTACGGTGCGGTGTGAATGGACGGATTCGTGATCTGTGAGGTAGGTTGTGTATGTGTGTGTATGTTATTGCTACAATTAGTACAATGGATGTTCATGCGCGAGTTGCATTTCCTTTGAAGTAATTTTCCTGTTTTGGCGGTGGGCTCTATGTAATATTTGCAAAAGTAATTGAAATTGTCTTTTACCAAAATTATATATTTTAATAGCATTATTTCTTTCGTTGCTTAAATTATGTGAATGTTCATGATAAAGTAATTTTCGAATCTTGTTACGGTGAAGGAAAACATCGTGAGGAAACCTGCAAATACCTAAAGGTTGTGTGTGAAGTTGAGCAACTCGCACTGGCTACTACGCGGTTTCGCCGCCGTCCCAAACACATCCTTTCCGAACGTAACGACGAAATCAATGATGCAGTTAAAGCAGCCAAAGAATTTAGATTACACCTAATAGAATGCCCTTCTGGTAGCGAATACCCTTCAGGTAACAACGCCCGCACCCGCCGTCTCGCGGCGGGGGCGCGGCCATAACCAAAATCAGTCAGCTTGGTCGACTAAAGGTCTATTCACCCTGATTTCAGGGCTCAAGCCCCTCGGTAGGGGACCCTTTAGGCGAGGTAGGTCATTTGCTGTTAACGATGAGTAACATCAGTACCTATGGATTACAATGTGAATTCCAAGTCCGATAAAGCTTGATTTGTCGTACCTTTTCGACACAAGCATAGGTCAATTAAAAAAAAAAGTGAATTGATCGATCTAGAGCGTTTCAAATTTGATTGGCCCTTCTTCCCATCCACTTTATTTTATGTAATGCAATAAAGGCTTTGTCACAGTTTACTCGCCATGCAACACGTGTACGTGTAAACTGCCCGCGGCGTTATTACAATTTCCGTGTCCTTATTTGGTACGTTTCTATTGTATGTCTCACGAGGGCGAGTCCTCCAGTGTGCCTCCAGGGTATGATAATGAGCCGCGCCGGCCGAATCACAAGTAGGGGGCCCTCACGATTCCATATTCGATTAAGAACCATCCAATATCCTTTTTTGTTCTCGAATAGTTTGGGTGTATATGCGTTTTGTTGGTCGGTTTTTTCTTTCAAACACGCTTGGGTTTAGTTTTGTTATTTTTTCAAACAAAGAGCGTGCAGGTCCCGTCTTAAAATTAAATTAATCCAACTCTTACTACGGGAGTTGTACGAGACAACTGAAGGAATATATCCAGGGAATCGGCAGCAGTGTTCACCTCGTTTATCACCAACGACTACGATCCCCAACCAGCCGGCCAATGGAGGGGTTTTTGACTAGCAGAGGAGGCTTTAGTAAAATTTTTGTATAGTGCATAGCATACTTACATACAGACACGCTCTTTCTAATGGTTTTAGCAGACTACACTATTGTTTGCATCATTGGTTCATTCATCACAGCTGGAGAAGTAAGTATAAGGAATAAAATACATAGCTGTTATTATACCACCACGCTTTAAATAAAGCGCAATCACCATTTGGAACACGAAACGTAATGAATTGGTAATAAGTCTATTTCGGCCATTGTTGGGAACGGTCCATTACGCGCACGCCACGGCACAAGTGCTAAATAATTCACGCGGGTTTGTCTGCTGGGTTAATTTTAATGAGTAGGGGCCAACTCTCATTGTTACGAAGGTAGAACAAACAAAATAAATATTCGGATGAACCACATTGGAGTTCTAATAAATTGATTAAAGCTTTTTCTTCAAAGAACCTTTGGTTTACTTTTCTGCTAAAAGTTTGCGTTTTATTTCTCTGCTTTTAGCTGAGGGTTCCCACGTTTAGTTGCGTGTTAGTTGTAGTATAATAAATAATAAAGATTATAGAAATATAAAAATTTTGATGTTAAATTGCCATATTCGGACTTTCTATGATGTCATTAAGTTTTATAGACAATCACAAGTCAACCTGTATGGCCCGGGCTCCCATCGCAGCAATCCTTACCTCCTAAAATTCACACCAGCCCAAGAAATTACATTACAATCAAATTAAAATTCATCAAAATCAGTCAAAGTAAAATCATAAAAATAAACTAGGTAATAAATACGATAAAGTTTAAAATCAAAATCGTCCATATAAATCATGAATTGCATGTCACTAAAAATACTAATTTTATTATTTATTCACTTGAAAACGAAAAACACCCGTTTTGAAAATGAAATCTAGTTATTTAAATTAGGATTTAAATTAAAGTTATTATTTTCCGTGTATATTTTTTTAAATGTTCCACAAAGACAATAATATCTTGTAATGATAAAATTTTACAGCACCTAAAACAGAAACAAAATGTCTGCTTGCTAGGCTATACAATACCTACAACCACCTACCATTTGTCTGCAGAGAAAAAAATCCTTAAGGCGCATATTTTCACATTAATAAATTCTTCCGTAAATAACTGCCCCAGGAGACTTTAAAGTTCTTTAATGACATAAAAACCAGGGCATACATAAAAATATATTGAACGTTAATTCTGATAAAGTTGAGTCCATCCGCGAATGACAAATCGCGACATAATTGAAAACATAATTGACAACTTTGTTATTCTGGAATAGTCCAGAACACCAAATGCACACTCATAACCGGCAATATCGCGCGAATAACGAGTTAGCAAACTATCAAATCGTTTTATGATCGGATCGACAAATTGATTGGTGCTCGCGAGTGGTGGATGGTGAGACTACAAAGTAAGCGGAGCGGAAACAGCTGGAGCTGATGTTTTATGATTCTTTGATGCTTCTTTTAGTGCAACGCTCATATAATTCAAATTTGAGAATAATATGTGAGGGGTATGGGTTATACTAAGTAGGCAATGTTTTCACTTTGTATAGCTGTATTAAAGAAACTCCTTGTAGTCAGCATCTATCGCGGCGAGTTAGTATTATTTTAGACCTCAGCCGTGCATTCGACCTTGTAAATTATGAGAAGTTATGGTCTAAAATGAAAAAGCACAATGTACCTGCTAACTTAGTGAGTCTGTTGAGATTTTTGGTACGAAAACCAAGTTAATACTGTTAGATGGGGTGACGTTCACTCTAGTGAATATAGACTAGAGTGTGGCGTACGCCAAGGAGGGTTTACCTCTTCGGACCTATTTAACTTTTATATCAACGACCTGATCGAGGAATTGAGGAGTACCAAAATCGGTTGCCACATCGGCAGCGTATGTTTCAATAACTTAAGCTACGCAGATGATATGGTGCTCCTCGGCCCGTCGATTAACGGTCTGCGGAAGCTGGTGGCCATATGCGTAAACTTTGGAGAGAAACATGGAATGAAATATAACGTCAAAAAGTGTGAGCTTATGGTTTTTCGTGCGGATAAGGGTCCGGAGAGTATTCCGCCGGTACACATGTATGATTCTTCGGTTCGGGTTGTGGATCGTTTCAGGTATCTGGGACACGTGCTGACTAGCCAGCTGAATGACGATGCCGATATGGAGAGAGAACGAAGAGCCCTAGCGATTCGGTGTAACATGCTCGCGCGCAGGTTTGCGAAGTGCTTTGAGGATGTTAAATTTACGCTCTTCAAAGCCTATTGTCAAAGTTTTTATACCTGTCCATTATGGATTAATTACACAAGAAGAGCGTATGGCTTCCTTAGAGTACAGTACAATGACGCTTTCCGTATTTTATTAAGATACCTAGATACTGCAGCGCGAAAGCCATGTTCGCCTACGCTGGGGTTCCAGATTTCTTCGCTATATTAAGGCTTCGGACAGCGGGGTTCTGGGAGCGAATTCGCAATTCAAAAAATGAGATCTTGTCGGCTGTTTGCCATGATATCTATGGGAATAGGTTCTGTAAACACTGGCTTCACGTGCACAGTGAACGTAACAAAAAGTAGGAAATATATTAGTGTTTTAGATATGTACGATTTATATGGGTTCTGTATAATCCGTTTTTGTTAAAATTTCCTGAAATAAAAATTTATTATTATTATTATTATTACTAAAATACTTCTTGATGGCGATCAACAAATGCATTAGAGAAAAAAAAACTAACTTAAATAATTAGGTGTGCGTTTTTTAATTATAATGACACATTTTACTGTAAAAAATGTACATAATAAAGTTTTTTGTGAGGGCCGTTGCATTCAGCCGTTAAACCCGTCCCATTTTATTATTATATACGTTGGAAGTAAACACAGTGGGTAAAACTTAGTAAAAGCTGGGCAACCCAGGTCCTTTGGTTGTTGGTATTTATTATCTTTGACGTCGAAAATGGTTTTGCAATGTCCTGCAGTGGTGTTGAAGTTAACCTATTTCACAAACCCTGGTGTCAGAATAATTAAACCACCTAAGACTTCTGATATGGCTCGAATGCTACTGAATTCGTAGATACCGGGTACATCGACTTTACAGCAACGGTTTATAACATATGAAAACATTAACATTGTGTTTGTCCCCAGGTCAGGGTCAGTAGGGGCGTACTCGCCGTCGTCAGGGTTAGCAGTAGTCCGCTCGCGGGCAGCGAGGTACCTCACCCGGCGGGACGGCGTGCCGGCGTATCCCGGTGACGTCATACTGGGATCGGGGGCCACTGACCTCATCAAGTCCGTGCTGGGACTCTTCGCGCAGGACGTCGATGGGAGACCGTCCGGTAACGACCGATGACTCTAGAACGTTTTGCGGTGTTTAGAAATGTAGCGAAATTAATCAAAACAGACAGATGATTGATTGTTTTGATGATTGTATCTTACTCTTCTAGCTCTAAATATTTACAACTTAATACAAGCAAATTGAAATCGATTGTATCCCTAATATTTTGAACAGGTGTAATGGTCCCAGTGCCTCAATACCCAGTATTCTCGGCCGTGCTGACGGAGCTGGGTTTGGAGCGCGTGGACTACTTCCTGGACGAGGAGAGGAACTGGCAGCTCAGTGCGGACGAACTGAACCGCGCTTGGAGCCAGGCCAGCGACCACTGCAGCGTGCGGGCGCTGGTTGTCATCAACCCTGGCAACCCTACTGGACAGGTATACTACTTCTTGATCTTGTATGTCTTTCTTCTTTCCTTTACATATACCCATATCATCAACATCATCATCATCATTTCAGCCAGTAGACGTCCTCTGCTGGACAAAGGCCTCCCCCAAAGATCTTCACAACGATCGGTCCCGCGCTGCCCGCATCCAGCGGCTTCCCGCGACCCTTACCAGATCGTCGGTCTATACCTAATATGTTGTTCGCCATTCTCCACCACTTCAGAGGCGCGCCTGCTTTCAGAGTTTTTAAATTACCTGAAGACCTCTGAAAGTGATTCAGTTAGCATGAAAGTTTAAGTATGACTATGGATTATGTTCCCATTATTTTGTGTCTTATTATAAAATACTGCATATTTTTACTAGGTGCTGTCACGGGACAACATTGAGCAAGTGATTCAGTTCGCGTACGAGCATAAGCTGTTTGTTCTGGCTGATGAGGTCTACCAAGAAAACATCGTCAGCAAACCGTTCCATTCTTTCAAAAAGGTAAACGATGCCAATTATTATCTTTACGACAACTTCTGTGAAAGGGAAATTCACAAAATAATAATAATACTTAATGTGAGCAGGATATATTAGAGGGTATAAATCAATACTAAACCTGATGAGCATGCACGATGAGGAATAATAAATGTGACAAACAAATGACAGCGTCTAGATCAAAACAAGAAGAAGAAAGTCGTCCCTGCTTACCCAACAACGAAGAAAGCAAATCGTTAGGCGTCTAGACCCAAATGTTATTAGAAATACTTAATAGAATAATACAACTAGGGTAATCTTTGACTACTGCTAAGAAAAGATCCGAAATTATCAAAAAACAGAAATATGATTTGTTTCGAAAATCACAAATTACGAAATAGAAAGCTACTTGCTTGCTTATCGTGTGGGTTTCGAGGCTATCCTTAAGGGAATGGGTCCAAGGTTACTACAAAACAGATTTACACTTACACCTAATCTTTAATTCCTAATTACAGGTGAAGACGGAAATGGGCGAGCCATATTCTAGCCTGGAGCTGGCGAGTTTCCTGACGGCGTCCAAGGGGTGGGCGGCGGAGTGCGGGGTGCGGGGGGCGATGATGGAGGTCCAGGGGCTGGCCCCCGCTGCCAGGGACGCCCTGGGGAAGACGCGCGCGGTCATGCAGTGTCCCAACGTGCTGGGGCAGGTCGCCCTCGATTGTATTGTTAGTGGAAATCCGCGTAGCTTTTTATTTTTGCACTTTGTAGCTTACCGCTCTATAAATGTTGCATTTAGCCAGATTCTATTTAATATTTTCGCTACTCAAGCTTTCTAGTCAGGATGGTATTTTTTTTTGTTTCAATAAGTTTGATTATACTATTCCTTGTAAATCTTGCGAAGTAAATTAAGGGTTGTGTGTGTAGTTGACCAACCCGCACTGGGCCAGCGTGGTCGACTAAGGCCTATTCACCCTGATTCCAGGGTAGGCTCAAGCACCTCGGCGGGGTTAGGTAATAATGATGATACCTTTGCGTCGTGAGGGTTGGGTCATTGACTGACCTCAATTACTCTTATGTCAGAATTATTAAGCCGCCTAAAAGCAGTTAAAATCCATAATAATAATTTGTATGTAGATCAAATCGCATTAGCTTAGGCAAGATCCCCAAAAGTATTTGAAGGTAGTGGGAAGCTCCCAGCTCCTTCACACGTGGTTTCATCCCTCCAGCTGCAGCCGCCTCAGCCCGGCGAGCCCTCCCACGAGAGGTTCCTCCAGGAGAGGAGCCTCATCCAGCGCGTCCTTGCCGAGCGAGCCGCTACGGCCTATGTCGCCCTCAACGCTATACCGGGGTACTGCTGCAATCGCATTGATGTGAGTACTATCAATATATTAATTACTCGACCAAAACAATTAGGCGCATGACAGGAATGCGGTTAGTATAATATTCGCCCTTATTCGCAGCACTAGTCCCCGTGACCGGCCGTGACGCCATTTTGGAAATGCGCCTAATTGTTTTGGTCGCGTAGTACAACTGGTTTCTCTTTAACAATTTAAATAACGTTTCATTATTAGTAGTAAGCTGTGGTAGTAAGTTCCTTAATAGTTATTGCTTTCACGTATGCATCTGAACCGATTTTTAGAGTCGATCAAGTTCATTAATAAAAGGAAAATGACTTACCTCGCCTTAAAGATTTTTGGTCAATACGTTATTCTATAAGTTATACCTACACTGATTTTAAAATGTAAGCTAATAATAAAAAATATTTTTAAAATGTGTACCTACTGAATCCATGATTTTAGGGTTCAATGTTCGCGTTCCCGCGCGTGCGCATACCGGCGCGTGCGCAGCGAGCAGCGGCCGAGCTGAACATGCTGCCTGATGAGTACTACTGCATGAGACTGCTGGAAGACACTGGTCGGTCATTGGCGTAGGCAATTTCATTACAATAATTTACATCCTTACTAAAAATAAGCGGTGTAGCGGATGTTTTTTTTATCATTGATTCATCTTCGTATCAAACGACTTCCTATTTGCACAAAAGAATACTTAATAACAGAATAATATTGTTTACTAGCAGCTACATTATTGTATGTGTGTGTATTATTTATATTACATTGCCCCACGCGTCTTATTTCTTCCATTGATTGCGTGTGAGAGTGCTACATAATAATTTTGAATGCTTAACACGTTATTTTCCTCGGAGCGAGCCATCCAAATATCACAAAAGGCTAATCGCGTCATCAATCACACATCGCTCTGCGCTCATATTTCGTGTAACGTCAGCAGAACAGCACAGCTGCGGGAGTACATCGGTGTTGCCAGCCCTGAGGAAAAATATCTAATCTCTATCTTAAAAAATGCCTCATAGGGACAACCATCTTTCTCTATACCTTCTTTCGTATCATATAGAATAATTTATCGATGACTAGCTTTCCGCCGCAGCTCCGCCCGCGTTTACAGATTTTCCCGTGAGAATGAGGCTTTTCCCGCGGTAAAAGGTAGCCTATGTTACTCAGGGTAAATGTAGATTTCTAATGGTGTAAAGAATTTTTGAAATCGGTTCAGTAGTTTTTGAGTTTATTAATTACAAACATACACACACACACACACACACACACAACAATACAAATCTTGCCTCTTTATAATATTAGTACTTATGATTTAGATGTTAGCTGTGTCACGTTATTTCAGATTCTCGAGATCTACCTTCTCGTGCGTTGCATTAACAACGTTATTTTTATTTATTTTAACTTTACATTTTCACGCCAGGCGCTGAATTTTCATCTGTAAAGATAAAGCCAGTTATTTGTTTCGTAACTTTGATGGTTTGTAATTAATAGAGCTGGCAATTGGGCCGTACACGCGAGACGAACATTAGATGCCATTAGCCATTAGCACGAGTTTTTCGGTCGCCGAAGATTTTCCAAGCGATGCGAGCATCCGCGATATTACATAGATGCTTCATATCCACTTATATCATATTGCTGTAAGTATTGATATATAGCTGTAACATATGACCAGAGTACGGAGAAGTTTATATTAGTTAGAGGCTTCGACAAGCTAAGGGCATTCCTCTGTGACTCGCATTGAAGGCATTGCTTTCTCGTTAGAGGTCGTGATAGGTTTTCAAGATGACGTTCAAAATACAAAAGTATTTTTAACGCCAACAAAATGATGCTTGCGTCAAAAATAAATATGATTCTCCAAGGAATTTAATTTTTGCAACGGTACGGTATAGAAAAAATCGAGCTGGACACACCTGCAAAGAAATTCAAAGGTTGTGAGTAAAGTTGATCAATCTGCACTGGGCCAGCCTTACTTGGTCGACTAAGTTAAATCCTGTTTACCCTAACTCAGGGAAGGTTCGAGCCCCTCGGGGACGTTATGGGCTGTTCATGAACGGATGGGGCGTTTGAAAATCTCTATGTTCTATAATAGAGCGTTTTATAACACGCTTTTATTAGCTTCACTTGTGTATGTATGTAAGAAAATCTTGGAATCTTAATTTGACCCACTTCTCGGTCTTCCAAACGTCATTACAAATCCAATATTCAAAATTCAAAATGTGTTTATTCGAAGTAAGATTTTACAAATCACTTTTCGACGTCGAGGAGAGTTCACGATTTGAATGTCTTCTGTGGAGAAGAACTCTCCGGAAGAAACTCCACAGGCGTTGCATTTTTTCTAAATATTTTTACATAATTATTATTTTATACAATTTGATTAATATAACAAAGAGTGCAAACGCAATATGCAATAGAGGAAGGCAATCAGTCAAAGTATAAAAATTAAACTATATAACCAATAAAACAACGGGCAGTCGACTAGAGCAGACCAGTCTCCCCAAACAGCACCACGTTCACGGGTTTGCCGTATGGTAATAAATATGGCGGACTGGCTGTTTGAAATCCATCCCCATGATATGGGTATCAAATGAAAGGGTTTGCTGTCAGGAATACGAAAAAAGTAGTCACGTGACTTAAATCCAATATGGCGGACGTCCAAGATGGCGGCAGGAAGCGTGTTTTTTAGTTTTTTAAACTATTATATTTTGATATAAATTTTATTTTTCCAGGAATATGCGTGGTTCCCGGCTCGGGCTTCGGGCAACGCGAGGGCTCGTTCCACTTCCGCACCACCATCCTCCACACGCGCGAGGAGTTCAGCTACATGCTGACTGCCATCAAGGACTTCCATCTGAGGTTCCTTGAGGAGTTCCCTTAGGGCGAAACTTTTGGTGACGTAAGCAAAGATTGCATCGTAATTGTGATGTGATGGATTGATAAATTATTTCTCCGACCGTTTTCGGCTATCGTTGGCAATGGTAACCATTTCGACTCCTAGTGAGTTGGGCGTTGGGTGCGCCGCTGCTGGTGCATCCGAACAGGACTTAAGTAGTTTATTTTTTTATTTTTAGACCTGTTATGTGATTAAAGTTATTTCTTTTACTGCTTGCTTTAGGTGCTTAATAAATAAGTATACATTTTTGTTCAAATGCTGTTTATTAATCTGTGCTGTGGATTAACTGGAAGAGATAGCAACTTTAGCAATATTTTTCATTCATTTGTTTTGTATTTTTCTGGTGTCAATAAAGAATAATTTGTATTGTATTGTACTAAAATCATTAACATTATGTAGGTATTCCTGTATACTTACTTTAAAAAAAAACGTCACAGAATTATAATAATGTGAGAAAGTTTCCCTCATGTATATTTGATATGAATATTGCTTTTCATTGCCGCGCTCGTCTGCACTGGATCGCTAGTCGCTACACAATCTATTATTCAATTCAATAGTCTCGTAGGCGCTGTGTGTTGTTCCGCCAGGATTCTTATTCTGAACGCTCTGGTATTCGAGTTGCGTGTTTGAATATTGTTACGTGGACCGTAGTTCATTGTGTGCAACACTTTTGCGTTCTTAGATTTTACTATATTTTGATTTGACTGAATTTTATTGTGACACGCAATTTTGCACATCGTTATTTTTTTTTTAATAGAATTGTTAAGAATGTTTTCATGTTCTGCAGCTTTAAGATGCATAATATACCTACATACATACATACATAATTTAATAACTTATGTTAATAATATTATTGTCCTAAATATTTGTGGTGTTTTGTTTTATGATTGATTACTGTGAGTGTACAAAGGTCCAGTTATTCAGACAAATAAATAATTTATTTTAGTATTAGTAGTTTTATTTCATTTACTTAGCATTACAGCATGGCACGGCAAACGTGCTAAATATGATTATTAGGTACGTAGAATGCATGAACTAGATTGGACCATAGTTTAAGCTGTAATCATACCACGCTCCGGTTTACTAACCAAATTATCTCAGTTAATAATAAACACACCCTTTGTGTAGGTGTTTCAGTACAAACACGCCTCAATCCGGCCCGTAATGATGAATAATGTCATTATTCCAAGTTTCATTATGATATTCGGTAACGAACCCTCGTCTGGGTGACACTTGGGGATTTGGGAGCAAATAACTAAATGCGGCCCTGGGGCGACGCGGTCCGGTTAGTCAAACATGCTCGACGAAGCACCATGTGAATGTGGGCACATACTGAGTGTGGACCACAGCGTTCATTGCTTGGTTCTTTTTAGCTTATTTCTTGGCAAGTGGTTCTCCTACGTCACATTACGTTCAAATTCAAAACATTCAACTTATACATCTTAGATTTTGAATGATCAACCAATGTACGTGGAGCGTATCTTTTTGTCGCATGCTTTTAATATATACAAGTAAAAAATACTTTTCAAAATCTTCAATTTTACCACCTTGACGTAGATATTCTTCCAGCAGTTTTCGTAACCTGAAGGCACTCTCAATTTGTGTTTAACGAACGCGCTTATTATAACTATTACTATTACTATAATAGCCAGAGAGTAAGCAGGGCCGCGTAACCAGACCACTAACAAAACGAGACGTCACAACCAATGCTACAATACACATTATACACATACACACACAGCTCAACAAAAGCATTCTACCAAGAAATGCAACCCGTAGTCCTGTCAGACTGCTAGTCCAGCGTAAGGACTACTATGAATGACCAGCAATGGACGCGAATTGTGTGAAGTGTCGTCGTGCTACACATTACCCTCTGTGCCTAAAGCTTTGTCACACCAATAGCGAGCGTCGTTTTTGCGAGAAGCCTAAAAGTCAAAGTCAAAAGTTAAAGTCAAAGACAAAAACTTTTACTCGACTCGAAGTAAGATTTTACAAATCACTTTTCGACGTCAAAACTAATGAAGTTATTAAGCTTTGCTCAAACTGAGGCCGGCTCTCGTCTCGCACTAATTTATTTATGAATTTAATGAAGAATGAACTCTTAAAATTTTAAAGAGGCGATGCGATGCGATATTAGTTTCAACAGAACTGGCAGGTTTACGCAATGTGTGCACTGCCTACAAAGCTATCCCAAGATTTTTTCAACAATTTCCATTTAATCAACAAGATCTTTATAATGCGTTGTATTGAAAGTTACTTAATATATTATTTGTGTCATATTAGACCCACAGTAGATCTGCCACCAGCTTTCAGTACGCCGAAGCTTTATGAAGTTAATCGCAGTTTGTTAAACACACAGTGCCTCCAGTCGCGCCTTCTCAAATTACAGGCCGGAGTTAAGACTTCGTGCCTTCTTCGACCTCTTTGCTGGACGTTGACACGCTCAACGAACTGGACTTGATTACAGCTTTGCGGTACTAATATTTTTTGACCAGTTGTAATGAAGATAATGAAATTTGTTTTTGTTTTTAATAATCTAATATGTTCTACGACAAAAGGCTATTGACAACTGCGGAAGCAAGGCCTCTCTTTTAAAAGGCAGGTCTGTATTGCCATAGTCTCCACGGTTTTGGGCAGGTAGGACTGACCAGTCTGACTGAGTAGCATAAGTCTTGTCTATTCTATTAGAGGAAATATCATTATAGCGGGTATCTAACAGCAAATTGACAGTTAAATGTCAGACACATAATCTTGTGCTACATGCTAGGTACTGAAGCTGATATTATTTGTAAGTTTACGAAGCAGAAAATTTATCTTTATTAATGCCATAAACCGCTGAGTGTATAAATGCGGCTGGTTGCTGAATCCTAGTTAGAACGTTACGTAATCAAATCACGGAAAGTTTTATTTGAATTTATAGTTGAAATTAGTTACACACGTTTCATAAATTCACAGACATTACAGATAAGGGTTGGCTACGTGGGCCATCTGAAATAATACAATATTTTACACGGACGAGCAAGTAAAAAGCGCACGTGTGGCAAAGTTATAGCGGTCAGGATCGGATGGAGCAATCCCCTGGCGCCGAGCACAGAAGCGAACACGCTCACTTGCCCCTAATAGAAATGACTTGCTTAGCAGGTAGGTCGTAATAGCGGCGGCAGGTAGCAGCACTTGGGAAAGGGCATAGTCAACGGTTTTTAGCAACATTCCGAATGTATATATTGTAGAAACGAAAAGAAATTATAACACTACCATATTAAATTGCCATTTTAATCTGACATTTTGTAAGAATAACCAAGTCAAATTAGACATTTATTTTGACAAACATTCCCACAAAGCCAAATTTCCGTGGGTATACCATTAAGTTGTTATTTTTCGTTTCCGAGATAAGTCTATTTGCGTAAGTTGCTCAAAATTGTGGACTGAACATATGCTTTCAGTTTTTTACCTTCACATTCTAGAACATAGCTGGACTTTTATTTTAATTGGGTTGAAACACAAATATTTTTTTACCATATTTCATTTTGAGTCTGCTCCCGGAAAGGCTCTAGTAGGTACTTGACTAGTAGTCTAGTCAAAGAGGTTGGAAAACCGCAATTCCCATTTCTCTGAGTCTAGTACTAAAGTTTAGTACAAAACTGTCAACAGAACGCGCTCAACAACGACTAGTATTTAATACTATAGAATATTCACTTCTAGTAGGGACAAAAGCGGCTAGAATTTCATGTTCTGTGCCTTCTGTGTAGTCGACGGCCGTATCCTGACAAGAGTGGCGTGAAAACTCCCAGAGAGGGCGTTACTGTCGCGAGCGGCGAGGAGCCGTGCAGTGGTTCGGATAGCAACTGCAAGTAATGTCTCCCTTAAGACAATAATCAAGATCCGGTGAATAGAGTTCGTAAAGCATGTGATGCACATGCACACAAATACCTAGTTCACGTTTTTGATTGAATGGGGACCCGACTTAATATATAAATTATGGTTTTAGTTTAAACTCTGCCCGGGGCGAACATTCAAATTAAAGTATTTGTGTTTGTCTTGTGTCTGGATGTTGTATAAAATATAAGTATTTGTTAGCTGCCTGATCATACTTAGTACAGGCTCTGTCTAGTTTGAGGTTAGATAGCTGTGTGTAATAGGTCTCTTCATAAATTGTTACTGCTACTTTTCGGTGGAACCACAATAAATAATTTAATTTAATTTTAATCTGTATTTCTTCCTCAACTGTTTTTTTATGTGCGTTCGAGAGCACGCTAAGCTTAGTACTTTAAATAACATGTACAGAATAGGGTGACATCCTACACTGGGTTGAATGTGTCAAGCCGGTCGACCTGTTGTTATGTTATGACGTCGTCGTGGCGTGGCATATCTTTGTCCAGATACATACATGCATGCCGTTGTTGCCTTTAATTAGGGTTACATTTAGTTTTATACCAGTGATTGTAATATTTAAGCATGTACCTGATGTAAACTCTGTTGGCAACCATAATAAATAAATAAATAAATAAATAAATAAATAATATATTTATTTAATGATCACTTTATGCTATGAAATTATGTTTGCCCAAGCTGAAACGAAAACACACAAAAAACTAAAGAAGATATAAATCCTTCAAATCATATTACTTAATTCAATCAAGTATTTAACGACCACACCCTCGGCGCTAAATTAATGAACGCCGTGACGGAACTATTTGAATCAGGAATGGAAGCTCTTCGCGTCACGCGCGGCGGACAAATTATGGTAATTTAGTTGTTGGCGCGTAAAACAGCGCCAGTGCTTACAACTACCACGACAACACGCGACGACTACATGGGGAGAAGCTCAGGGCCTTATTGCGAGGATCTGATTTGTCATACCAGTCATCTTACCATTTACATTGATATTTAAAAATGTTATGTTTATGAAATGGCGCGCCCTGTTCCAACTGACGCACGCGTGACGCGAATGGTTTGGTACATTCAGTGGCTCAAGTGTGCTCAAGTGGAGACTTGTTTAGTTTCAAGGCTCGAACTTCTGTTGCGTGATTCGTGTCAACTTGTAATAAATTCCAAGGAGTCCTCTTACTTCCGCAAATCCGTGGAACAATAATAATTCAGGCCTCTACTTCTTAGCAGTTGGTCATAGAATAATGTTTTATGACAAGAAAAATAAAAATCTCGCCATTATGAGGCAGTAAAATGGAACTAATTTTATGATAGTGATTGTTGGCAGAAACACAAAACAAGTGACGCTGAGCGGGATTTTTTATTGATATGATGGAAATTAATATAGAAGAAGTGTGTTTTATTCAATATACCTAATTAGGTAAGAGTAAATAGGGTTTGCAATTTATTAATTTTCCTTTTTACACCACTGTTCTTACTATTTCGTATTATTATTATTAGGTATTAACTTTGTCACCAATTTTCCTCGATCTAAGACACCGCGGTGTAGTGTGAGCCCTCCTTTAGCAGCCCACCGCGTCCTCCACACCAATTAACTCCGAGATTGACGGTCTTTGTGAATGTTCGAGAGGATTTGCCCTGATAAACATACACCGAGCTTTGAGCCTCCTTGTCAGTTGTCACGCCGCTGCGGTAATAACCACTTCCAAACAATAATGTAAATGACACTTTACAAGTTAGAAAGACGGAGCTTAGTTGAAAACGACTCCGCTCGAAGGAAGCAGAGCGTGAACCGGACGATAAATATGCAAAGTGTATCGAGAGCCGGCCCCTGTAGCCGCTTTGTCCGCTCTTGTTCCTTCAAAACTTGCGCTGGCCTCTGGTCCCGTGCAGAGAGCGAATTATCTAAATACCCAGTGGTCAATATTCTGGTAGTATCAGATGTCATTGTGTGTTGTACTAAAACTAAAAATTTTAATTGTTAACGAAGCTTTCTTTTCTATTTATAAATCTTAATGTAGCTATCATCTAAATAATAAAACTGTGGAGATCAACAATCTGTACATAGAAAAAATATGCTAAAAACCGAGTCAGGGGGATGAAAAAAATGAAATAGAACATTTATCCAACAGGTCGATTCCACTAGAAAACTGCAACTGCACGACTACGGTTGTCATCTGAGTCGTGCAGGAACAGTGCCGCTCCTCTAGATGTATTCCAGTAATGTCGTTACAGTTATTTAGAAGAATCGGCCTACAGATATATTTCAAATTTTTTGTTTCTCTTTTTGTCTGTTTGTACGAGCTAATCTCCGAAACTGTTAGACCGATTTGAATTAAAATTTTAATGGTGGTACCTTATATCCCCGGTCAACATCTTAGATTTTACCAAGAGAAATATCTCATTCCTATGGGAAACTGCACGGAAAAGTAAAAAAAAAACGCAGGTGTAGCCGCGGGCGGTCGGCTAGTTTTCAAATAAATTGCTGAATAGGTATTATATCTATTAGAAAAAAGAAATAAAGTGTTGAGTGGATAAATTCGAATACAGATTTATTTAATTGCGTATAATTGAAATAGGTACATACATAATTATGGTATTGTGAACATAGAGGTGGAATTTCTTACTGAGACATAATTTAATCGTCATTAGACGCGTTTGTCCAAGCTACGAAAAAAAATTACCTTTTACAATAAGGGTGTGTTATTTAATTGAGCGTTTAATAATATAAATTGGTCATTTATTGGTAAAATATTGGTCATTTATCGTATGTTTAAACTTTAAAATTTAAAATCATACATTGGCTCTCAGTCAACAACCAGCATTGCGAAAAGAGGAACCTGCCGGAATCTAGACTATAGCCTGTCCATACCGGAAGAGGGGGTTAAGTTGATAATGGGGTCAGTGAAGTTGGCAGCGAGTGAATAGAGCGCACTTCCGCATACCGCTCTGAATACAGCTACCTACTAGCGGCGACAGGACTCTGAATGCCGGCTCCTTTTTAAGACCCACAGCCCATTATCCGACAGTATTGGAGCGTTGCCAGCGATGACCAAAGATTTGGAACAGTGGGCCTTGTAAGATTAAAAGACTTAGATCAACATATACTGCTCATAATACTATTATCTCATCACCCAAGATGAACGAAGCGGTTACGTATTACATATAATCTGTAAAGTGTAAATATTTAAGTTCGTAATGCCTATGGACAAAAAGCCAAAATTTTAAAACAACTATGGGATGAATGGTCTAAAATTTAAATCACCTTTGGACAATTAATTGGACACCTATGGAAAATTGGTTGATATTTTAAAGGTAAACCTTTTGTCCATTTTATTACTTTAAGTTAGACACTGTAAACTTAGGTATAACAATAATTAGATTTAACGACTTTTATAATAATTTTAAAATTAGGCATTTTGTCCTTAGTGATTCAAAATTTATGCTTTTCGTCCATGGGCATTACGACCTTAGATATCTGAGCGCACGGGAGTGCACAGGCCAAGTCCCATATAAACTTTAGAGATTGTGATACGTAACCACCGAAGCAGGTTCGTTCTGACGCATTTTGAAATTGTCTGTCTGCAGTTGAAACTGCCAAGACTTTTCCCAATGGTATTGTTAATAGACTAGTCAGATTGTTTTCACAAATTTACGGTAATTGCGTGCCGACATTTACTATGTGCCTGGTCAGATAAGTTATATGACGGCTGTAACTATTTCACTGCGACATATAAATTTTTCGTTTGACCTACCCAACTATATTTAAAGTAAAAGTGCGTGAATAAAAATAGGTTTTTCATACCAAACAAAAGAAGGTGATTTCCTCCAGTAAGTTGTATTGTATGTAAGTTGGTCGGAAGCCGTTAACTCTCTAACACCGCTAAATTGGATTCATTGCGAATGCATTGAACCCTCGCAGCCAACACTTTTACACTGTAATTGAATCGTGGTACAGCAGCGCGGTTCAAACTATTCACAAAGGAAACGGGAGGTGGGACGCAGTTTGCCGGCAGGTAGATTTTATTTTTATAAATTTAATTAAATCCAATGATTTTGTTATTTTTCCAGGAACTAATAAATATCTATATAAATTATGTTAATCTTTAACTAAAATCTACCTCAGGTTATGAACTTACTTGTTTGGAGCAGAACATTCGTCACTAATTATTCAGGTATAAGTAATCTCACCAAAAACATACCTGTTAAAAAGGGGGCCAAGTTCCTATCGGCTTATTGTTCGCCTGAAAAAGAATTGAAATCCAATCCAATGCCAAGTTTAGATGCACTTTAAAATCGATCATAATCATCGTCATCAACAGCCTGATCCACTGGTAAACATTTGCCATTCCCAAGACTCGCTACCACATTCTAAATTTGAACTTGGCAGGTTTTCGTGCGTAATACTTGATTAATTTGTATAATTTCTATAATAATTAAATTTATTTATTATTTATATAACAATTTAATAAATTAATTTAACCTGCCAAGTTCAAATTTAGAATGTGGTGGCGAGTCTTGGGAATGGCAAATGTTTACCAGTGGATCAGGCTGTTGATGACGATGATTATGATCGATTTTAAAGTGCATCTAAACTTGGCATTGGATTGGATTTCAATTCTTTTTCAGGCGAACAATAAGCCGATAGGAACTTGGCCCCCTTTTTAACAGGTATGTTTTTGGTGAGATTTGAATACTTTTTTTGAAGAAATCGTACTTATTTTTTTCATTTTTGTCCCACGCCTTCGTCCACTGTTAACCACAGAATAAATATATTTAATCATCCGGACACTCCATGCAGCAAATTTATTTTGACAACCTAGTTACTTCTTTTTGAAAAACAAATGCAAGTCAGGGTTATCACGAGATTAAATTAAAAAAAAAACTTCTATAACACTGCGTAGCGTACATAGATTTTTGTCATAAAATCTTCTTATTAAACCTTTCTAAATAATGACAAACGTCGCTACACTTGACGTAAGTGACATGACGTAAAATTTAGTGACAGCGTTGTCGCGATCGCGAATTTGTTTGCATGAAACAACTTTGGAGTAGCGGGCAATATTATTTGAAATCTCAAATTTTTTTTTTAAGTTTTAGTCTCATCTTTAATTTAAGTGTTTACGTATTAAATAGTTGATAGTTAATTAAATGACATTCAGTACATCGGTCAAATTTATATTATAATATATGTCGGAGATTGAAGCCAGATTGATCGTTTAAATCGATTGTAAACATCGATGACAGTTTTTATTTTACTTTCTCGAGTATCAGAGGGTAGAATCAATATAGTTGACCGGTGTGAAGTTGGCGCGGTGACGTTTGGCAGGAGGCCCTACTACCGGGAGTGGGAATGGGTGGTTCACTCACATAAATAGCGCTGCTCAGGGCGGGCGAGCTCTCTGGGTAGATCTGCAGCCGCGTTGATAACTTTGTGTGTCTGAGA
The DNA here is from genome assembly GCA_948473455.1 of Teleiodes luculella. Lineage (NCBI taxonomy): Eukaryota > Metazoa > Arthropoda > Insecta > Lepidoptera > Gelechiidae > Teleiodes > Teleiodes luculella. The sequence continues at coordinate 120,457 of OX419593.1, read as the reverse complement.
GTGTGATTCTGGTGGACGTACTGGTCCGGTGTGTTTTGTGATGTGTGATTCGATGTGTGATCTGGATGTATGTTGAAATAATGGTTGTTGGAATATTGTTTGTACCACAGTCCAGTGGTGTCTGTAAACCGTGAGTAAAGTGATCTAATTTATCGTGTCGCTAGCAAGGTTGGCTAGGTTCTGTATTCGTATGGTGTTAGCTATGGCATTGTTATCATGACCGCGGGTAGAGTAACTGTAATATGGTCGAGTTACATAAGGTCCGGGCGGGGAGGCCCCTTGGTTGGCCAGTTTGTAATTGTTCAGTGTTTTCCATGCCAGTTTCCCCTTATGGCATTTTGATGGTGCTCGGATCTACCTAAACCCCTTTTAGGGATTGATTAGGTCCCGATCGTTCATGATAACAAGCAACCGAGTCGATGGTGGTATAGTGTGTTCCAATAGTGATGACAAATTGGGGTAGTCCTGACAAAGATAGTGTATGATGTTCCCTAAAAGTTGTTGTAGCATACGCCCACGCTTAGTGTGTTTCCGCGTGTAGCCCTTTGCGGGTTTCCTTTATTTATTTGCTTTCCCCACCACCGTTTTTGTCTCCATTTCCGACATCAGAAGTGGGATAAAGAACCCTGTATTGTAAAGAATTTTCGGGATTAGGATCTGCAGACTACGGGATAAAGGATCAGCAGTTGGTAGAAGTTTATTTTTCATTCGATCTTTGGAACATTTTTATTCTGGGTATAAAAAAATATTATGCGGTGTCCGAATTGTCGATATAGCCAAAATTTTTGAGTGTCAAATATTCGAAGTGATTGATCGGATGGATTAATTGAGATTTTTCTGATTGTAAAACGAGTGAAGTAAAATCGGTTTTACTCGTGGTAGTTAGAATTAATTAGTGTTCTTTCTTAACGGTATTCTAGGGTAACGTACACGCCGATTTATACTAGGGCGGTAGTATTTCTGTTTCATTTTAATAAGATGTGAGTGCGTCAAGTTTTGTTGTGTTTGTGTACCAATCGTTATCGTTAACGTAGTCCTGATGTTGTACGCCAAATAATGCGCGCCTAGTTTGACGTTTGCGGAAAATAGCCCGTTGTACCAATAGGGTTTTGCGATTGAATTTTGAATTTTAATTGCAGAGATAATCAGATGAGTCGTTTGTCAGTATAGCGTTTAGACCGTGCGTGATAAGTTTTGTGATTTATTGTTCGATTGGCTACGTGGTTTGAAAACGTGATTCCGGCATATAGTACCCACTTTGTTCGATTTCATTGTGAAAATTAGTTTGTTTGAAAAAAAAAAAAACAATGCGGAACGAAACCTGTTAAAATTGATCCCGATGTTAACAAAGAGCAGTTTCAAATCTTAAAAAATATTGAGAGTTCGTTGTACGTTAAAAGCGGTATTAGGAGTTGCTTTTAATTAGTTTCGAATCGAACACACGATAGGATTAGAAAGATGCCAACGGGTCATATACCAGTAGATGTTGATTTAGATAATAATGTTAAAGACGATAATCAAGTTTAAGTTTTGTAATGATCGAGTAAGAGATTCTATCGGCCGTATTGATGTCGACCGTACCAGTGGTTATTACGTAGTCGTAGCCCGGTAGAAATCGGTATCTCCTGAGGCAACTCAAGTAGTCCGTGGGTGCGCGATGCGCGTTTAACTCTGGCGGAGGTCGTGGTCTACAGAGACCGTAGTGTGTAGCCAGTGGGTGGTGCACACGGGCGATCCACTCGATGGATATGCGGACACAAGTGTTTGTGATGTGAGAGAGCAATGTGATTGCTGGTCGGCTAGGGAGCCGTGGCGATGAAGGTCTTACTCGAGGTTGTCTGTAAAGCTTGGCGGTATATGTTGTAGTAGAGTTAAAGTCGATTTGAACGCCATTGGTACATGGTCCAGGGTATTGATGTTTCGTAATCTATGTTAAGGAATAAGATTTGTTAAAATAAAAAGCGTCGTTGTTACTTATTTCGTTCTAAAAAAAAGCTAAGTTTTAAATGTGGATACGCATAGTACGGAGCGTAAAAATTGTTCGTATAAAGTTTCGTGTTTTACCGTTAGTAGAAGTTGTCGAAGGGTTAAGTACCATTGAATTTCGATGAACGAAATTAGAGAAATTGTAAAACTGGAAGTGAGGTTCTGAGTTCGATTTTACTGTGGTGTAGTTGACCGAAGCGGAGGCTTGGATGAGCCGTAGTGCGTAGAAATCGGTGTCTGCTTTGAGTGGTACATTGTTGTTTTTCTAGGGGACGCTCTTTTTTAAAGTAAGAGACGCGGTCACTTTTGAAGCGGGAATAGTCCACTTTAAGTAGTCCGTGCATGCGCGGCGAGCACCTTGCTCTGGCTGAGGTTATGTTGTGTTTGGGTCTTGGAGAGACCATGGAGTCATAGAATTGACTTGTTGAGTCCAGGAGAGATGGACATTGGGTGTGGCTATGTGATAGCCGTAGACCGCGACTAAGATACCTCATGTTTGACTTTGAAATTGTTTACTGTTTTCGACTAGTGATATCACGGTGATTGTGACTGTAATAATGGTACTTGATCGCTTTTACTGTAATTGAATTTATCTAGCAGGGATTAAAAACCGGTAATGTTTTGGTCAGGAATAGCCGAGCGGTATTAAGTGTTGCTTTTAATTAGTTCCGAATCGTACACACGAGGACGTGTGTCAGCGCAGGATGGCCGTGTCGGAGATTGAAGCCAGATTGATCGTTTAAATCGATTGTAAACATCGATGACAGTTTTTATTTTACTTTCTCGAGTATCAGAGGGTAGAATCAATATAGTTGACCGGTGTGAAGTTGGCGCGGTGACGTTTGGCAGGAGGCCCTACTACCGGGAGTGGGAATGGGTGGTTCACTCACATAAATAGCGCTGCTCAGGGCGGGCGAGCTCTCTGGGTAGATCTGCAGCCGCGTTGATAACTTTGTGTGTCTGAGAGTGTGATTCTGGTGGACGTACTGGTCCGGTGTGTTTTGTGATGTGTGATTCGATGTGTGATCTGGATGTATGTTGAAATAATGGTTGTTGGAATATTGTTTGTACCACAGTCCAGTGGTGTCTGTAAACCGTGAGTAAAGTGATCTAATTTATCGTGTCGCTAGCAAGGTTGGCTAGGTTCTGTATTCGTATGGTGTTAGCTATGGCATTGTTATCATGACCGCGGGTAGAGTAACTGTAATATGGTCGAGTTACATAAGGTCCGGGCGGGGAGGCCCCTTGGTTGGCCAGTTTGTAATTGTTCAGTGTTTTCCATGCCAGTTTCCCCTTATGGCATTTTGATGGTGCTCGGATCTACCTAAACCCCTTTTAGGGATTGATTAGGTCCCGATCGTTCATGATAACAAGCAACCGAGTCGATGGTGGTATAGTGTGTTCCAATAGTGATGACAAATTGGGGTAGTCCTGACAAAGATAGTGTATGATGTTCCCTAAAAGTTGTTGTAGCATACGCCCACGCTTAGTGTGTTTCCGCGTGTAGCCCTTTGCGGGTTTCCTTTATTTATTTGCTTTCCCCACCACCGTTTTTGTCTCCATTTCCGACATATAAATAAAATAGGTACAGTAGGCAGCACATGCGGCTGGACATTCTCACCACGATTTTCGCTCCTACTACTACAGGATAAAGACGCTCCCAAGGTCATTATGTCCAGCCGCATGTGCTGGCTACTGTACACGATGCATTTTAAACTTTGTCAACAATTAAGATAATATACATAATACAGAAACCTTATTGCATCGTACTTAGCCAATCTTCATTCCTAATGTTTACAGTGTTCAGAGCTCGACTGGTCGTTTTTATTTTTTTGATACAAGTGCACATTATACAACGGTCTTTTTCGATAAATTAAGAATAATAAAAATTGCACGGTGTGACAAGGTTATATCGTCTTATAATAAGCGCTACAGTGTGTTAAGGGCTTCACACACAGCAGCTATAATGTATATTACATCCTGGGATGTATAGCTTTAACGTATCACATTAACGTATCACACACACAACAGATAATGTAAGGTATCTTTTCCTTCATTCCGGAAGTACACGTACCGATTGACGCACTTCCCAGCTGCTTAAGTGTTATACAGGGTGTTCTATTTTGATTATTATAATCTTATGGACCCGTCGACTAGTTTACTGTTAGATTTACTAGATAGTTCCATCAGAAGATGATTCGGATTGTGATTTTGATGGGCGTATTGCTATAGTCAATAATGTTTCAATGTATATAAATGACGGCCTCGTAGCCTAGTTAGTAGTACGTCTGCCTACGAAGCACAAGGTCGCGGGTTCGAATCCTGCCCAGGGCAAACATTCGAATGATGAGTACTTGTGTTTGCATTGTGTCTGGATGTTGTATATTTATATTATGTATATTTATATATATCAGCTGTCTGACACCCATAGTACAGGCTTTGCCTAGTTTGGGGTCAGATGGCCGTGTGTGAGATGTCCCACATATTTAGGTATTTAAAAAAATATATAAGTATATTATTAAAAAAAGGCTGAAGCCAAGTCTTCAAAATAATAGTCAATCCGTTAAGGGTCAAATCCGAGGAAATCATATCCTGTTTTTAATTGAGCGATTGAAACTTTGAAACTGAGACAGACTGTAACTTGTGTGTTTAATAACTAGAAACTTGTTGAACACCCTTTAAAAAAAGAGATATGCGGAAATATATTGAGATGTATTAAGATGTATCAAGATATATCGAACTATTTAATGTATATTTCCGTATCGCTCTGTATCTTAAGATATAAAGATGTAAAAATATACATTATAGCTGTTGTGTGTTGTCTCCTGGGGATTTCTATGGAAAGATGTAATGAGTTGTATCGTGCTATAATGTAAAGATGTACATTATGGCTGCTGTGTGTGAAGCCCTTTATTATGAATGAATACATGACAATTATTTTATACCACCCCCTGCCCTCCCCCCCTCTCCTCATCGTATTCTCATTGTACCACTGGTTTAGAAATATTTTTATTATAAATTCTATATTCGATTAAGCCAACTTTCTTAAATTTCTTAATTTTTTGTTAATCTACATATAACACACGACCTGTGTGCCAAATTTCATAAGGCTAGGACAATTGGAAGTGGCCTAAACATTTTGATTACCGGTCAGTGAGTGAGTCAGTCAGTGCCAAAATTAGCTATTTTCACAGGGTTATATTTCAGAAGCTTCTGAAGCTATATCTATGAAATTTGGCATACTGCTCTATTACTAGTATATAATTACGTAGGTAAAATTTTATCTCTGTACTTGCAATAGGCACTGAGCTACAGGGGGGTCAAAAGTGGGTCGAAACGGTTCGTGTAAATAGTGCACGGCATGCGCGCGGCTTGTTGCTGGAACTTGGCCTGCGCACTCCCGTGCGCTTAGATATACAGATAATGAAATGTTCTGAATTGCGCACAAACATAATCATGTCATTTAGTCAAATGAAATAAAGTGCAATTTGCAATTCAAAATTACATTGTCAATTAATGTGTAAAATTAAAATTATTCCCATACATCAATTCTTCATAGGTTACTAGAAACATACAATGAAGGCTGAAGAATGTTTTTTAAAAACGTATGATGGATGAATAAGAACCGCACCGCACCCCTTGCCTCGTCTTCCTTATTTATTTTGGGTGGTATAATATGTAGGTTTACATATTATTATACTTAGATGTAGATAGATACTGGCTTGTGAGTTCCCGACACGGCTGTTCCGCTTCACTGTTTTTGTTAACATTTGCATTTCCAAGCTGAAACAAAACCGCGGAGACCGCCATGAATATTCCCGTCGTCGCTGTGAAATGCTGCAAAATAAACTCGCGGAGTGGACACGGTTATTTTTATTAAGTTTACCTCAAAATATAAAATGCTCTAGCATTGGTTTTAATATTGTCGAAATTGTTATTTTTAGTCAGATTCTAAGTACGAGTAGGTTGGTAAGATAGGGGATAAAAATGTATGGGACATGACGTTATTTTCTGTTTTTTAAACAATGACATGATTAGGCTACATTTTTTCTCAATTAATCTGCCTGAGATTAAAACCAGCTACCAGCAAAGAGACAAGATTCTTATGTGAGCTACGAATGATGGTTTTGAGCTTAAAAAGCATAAAGCTGTGTATTGGTTTAGAAATGTGCCGTGTCGCCTGACGCGTCAAATTTGCCAGATTGAAGCCAAAACTATTCCGGCCCAGCTTGCAGCCAACAGCCGGGAATTACAGGCCTTTGCCGAAACTGTTTGTTTTGCACCCTCTGTGCAACTGACACTTCAAAAGCGTATTTTTTCCAATCCAACAACTTTAGCGCCGGCGTACAAAAAAATTTGAACGTTTCTGCAAAGGCGTGAATTTCACCTCTCTCTCGCTTTCGCTCAATTTTCCCTTTTAATTAATATTTCAAGGAAAAAAACGGTCAAGCTCGGATCTTACCCGGTGAAGGAGAATTAGTCATATTTTAGATACCTATACTCATTATTTTTTAAATTCACTCATTCATTATCTCACTCATTATCTTTATACTTATTTAAAAATTGTATTCATCATTGCGTTCAAAATTAGAAATTATACACTTTTTATAACAGTTCAATGCAAATAGCAATATTAAGTTTTCTCTTGTGTTTGTGCTAAAACTCTGGTTCTTCCTAAAATGCCTCTAGTAAAACTACTATAGTGTATAAGATAACTCGCTGCGCTCGGGATCATAAATCATCGGAGCTATTGTTCTGTTTTAGTGCTGCGAGTACGCGGCGCTTGCGCATGCTCGTTATCGATAAAAATAATGACTCACCGATAGCGCCTGGTGGGGTGACTAGTTGACAAACAGTAATCATGTGTAAAGACCGTTACATTTTTATTTTCCTATCATAACGGTTTGAACTTTCATCGTGTCGTGACATAATGGAGAGTTTTTGCAAAAATAATATTGTTCCTGTTGGAACTAATATTTCCTAAAAAAACTGTTTTAATTACGTATCTACAAGTCAATAAGCTCATATAAATAAAATACAAAATAAATAAAAAGTAAAAAATAATAATAAATGTATCGATAGTTCTTGTCGTTTGCAGTGATGCACAGCACTACTCTCAATCAAAAGATTGTACCATTCTCCCAAGTGCAAGTGAAAGATCAATATTGCTGTCCCGCTCCGATAATGATGATTGATTTATGATCCTGAGCGCAGCTAGTCTTCTTATACACTATACCATAATTTTCCCAGTGTTAAAATTGCAAAGCGAATGTTTCCTATTTCTCTATTGAGGTACGGTACCTTGAAAATGAGGAAAAGCGGGTATCAAATAAAGGACAAACTAGCTCTCAGATGGATTGGAAACAAAAAGGAGCGTGCAATAATTCCTCCCGCCGCCGCCGCCGCCGCCGCCGCTTGTGTAGCGGGCGCGTTCAATTTAAAATTCAAAGAGTATTCCCGCGCCGCCCCGCGGTGTCGAGTGGAGGGAAACAAAGTGACCTTACTGCCTTTTATTAATCTGTGTCTGCTTTTTTCGAACAGCTATTCTTTCGAATTCAAGGATTTCAAAGGAGAAGCTGTCTCTATTTATGAGCGTCTGTGGTGTGGCGTAGGGCCGTTCCTTTTCCATTTGGGACGTATTGGATCACTGTTTCTGAAATTGATGTGATATTGACCGAGTAGCTTTTATTTTGCTCTTAAATAAGACCGACAAAGACTTTGTTCTTTTTCTTTCGAAAGATATATGCCAAATATGTTTTTTTATTTCACAAAAAAAGAACCATTTAAATTCATTGAAAATAATAGAAAATGATCAGATTTTAGGTACATCTTCACGCAATAGGTCTTTATACATAGAACGCTCTAATGCAATAAGTGCGCTGTTCCCCAGTTGATTGTTCTAGAAATGTTATTATGATAAGGCGGAAGTTCCTGCGAGTTATAGGGCCCTGGTGACCAGGATACCAGGGTACCAGGAGCACATAGCGCGGAGGGGTCTCGGGAGTAATCAGGGCGCGTCTCTGCTGCCGATTGGATCCAGATGTTTTATTGGTTCGAGAGAGTCACACACGGTCCAATACTTTTATAATCCAACCAACTTTGAACTGACTCATAGATATTTTATTTTATTTAATCTGTTTAAAAAGCCACTGCGGAACAAAACCTACCCAAAAGCACCCAAAAGGTCTACAACTACATACGATCAACAATGCACTTTGGACATTGATTATTACGACTTTATGATTACGAAGCTAATACTCAGTATAGGTGGGGACATTATGAGCTGTTAGCTAACGAATGAACTCAGTATATTAGTTTAAATAGACAGTAATCTGTTTGTTTGATAGCTTTGCTATTACATTTCGATGTCAGTTACTAACAAATATTATAATTTTTCTGTAAAACTAATATACAGCATTTTTCAATGACCTTACAACCCCCCCTGAAGAAGAAGACGTATTTGTTTTAAGATAGTTTTAAACTTTAGCCCCTGTGTGGTGAGTGTCTATTCCATTGAAAGCGAGTGTTCCAGCTGGATGTAATTGTCGTCCGAAGCCCGGGGGATCCCCGAGAGTGTGTGGTGTCCCGCCCACGAGCTGAGAGTAATGTGCTCACTTAGAATAGCCTTTGAGGCTAGCCAACTAATAACCAAGAGCAGGCTGCCATGCCACTACCTCGATGAAAATGCCGCATCAAGAAGGGATTCGAAGCACGCCCCTCCATTTAAAAAGGAATGGAATAATATGACGTGTTGCTTCATTGATGAGTACGGAATTAATAAAAAGGAGTACGTCTTGTAATTTGGACATATAATTGGAATTAACTTTATGGATTACTATGACATACTGTCAAAGAAAAAACAACTTCTTCGTTTTAAAACTATAATAAACCGACGCAGAAAAAAAAACAATCTAAACCTTCAGATTGGACTAAACTCGCACACTTAAAAAGTCTAACCAGAAAAATAAATATCTCACCAGATTATGATGGAAATTAAATAAAACTAATTTAATTATGGACCTTAGCCAGAAACATTAAAAAAAAACATGTCAGGGCTAAGAGTTGCTTCTTTTATATTTCTGGTCAGGAAGGCCAACTCGATGTACGTGAAGTAGGTCAGTGAAATGTTTTGACTATAGGTACATTAAAATTAAACCAAAGGCGCCATGTTATTCATGCCTGGGTGTGTATGTATGTATAACAAGAGCGCACAGTGGCCCTGCGGCTAATGTCATACATAATGTTGTCCACTCGGAGCTTTCGCTCGCCGCACGATAAATATTAACGACGCTCTTCGCGGCCTGTTTACACTGCCGCTTCTTTATTCAAATTTCGAGTTTGACGTAATAAGAAAAGAGAGAGGACTTTTGCGACATTTGCAATTCTTTGTGTTTTATTATTCGCCATGTCTGTGGAACATTTTTTAGTATTTCTTCGAGGAAATCAAACCTGTTCCTCCACGCTATAATTATTGTACCGCTGGTCGTTGTAAACGATTTCTTCAAATATTTTTAAAGATATTATAAAATCAATAATATTCGTTGTAAATAAATAAGTAGTAATGTTGCGAATCATTGCTACTTCCACACGCACGATAATGTTTCTTCACGCGATATGCAGTGCACTGCGCGCCCGCTATGAGTGCAAGCAAATGCACAGGCGATGACCCCGCACCAAATACTCTACACTCGTATACCACCACCATGTGACCATGCACCACGGTGCAACATCAGAGAGAGAGATGAGATGAGAGATGAGAGAGAGAGAGAGAGAGACAGATGAGATTGTCTATGTTGTCACTCTCATTGCTATCTTCGGTGCTCTTCTATGACCCTCTTTGGACCCTCTTCGTTCTTCGTCCCTCAGAGGGATTTCCTCCTGACAACGACACGGCCTTGTCGATGATCCGTTCGTGGTAGGCCTACAGGTGATGGTACACCATGCAGTGCCGATTGCCGAACAACAAAACACATTAGGTACGATATTTTATTAGAGAACCTCTTCTTGGTAAGAGTGCTGACTGTGGTACTGACAATTTTTTTTTTATTAGTGACCTTTCTATTTATTCAAGTTCAACTTATAGGCGAAAACGAAACAAATGAACTAATTTAGAAAGGAATAGAATAGAACACACTTCATTGCACATTCATTCTTTTCGAAACATCAAGCTATAGGAAGTTTGACCTGAAATAATAACAAAAAAAGTATATTTCCGACCCAATCTAAGTTTTGAGTCTGATATAACCATTCTATTCAACAGTTTAAAAGTTTTCGATTCGCTCATCGTATTCTATAGTTGTTGAATCGACCCAATTCCCATGATTGGCCGTTGTCGCCTGATTGGAGCCTGCAGGTCTACCGAAGCTGCAGCGAGGAGTGGTGAACTGGTGATGCAGACACTATCTCACTAGACCAGCCGGAAGTCCTTTCAGAAGATGCGGCAAAGGGTCACTTCCCAGAGCCACATCACTTGGATACTGACTATCTAGATACGTAGATAGATTAAGATACCCAACCTAGAGGTAGTGGCTTCGAGTTCGGGAGAAGGCTGTAGTTCAATCTCAATGATTTTTAAAGACGTTGCGCTACTGCTCATACTATTCAGGATTACTTCAAAATATTGTAAGATTTATATTTTGGTAGTATATAGTGAGAGATAGGTAACCTAGCGAAAATGCTCGCTAACAAAATGAAAGCTTATTGTATTATGTCAACGCCTATTTGGGTCCATTTGGACCAACCCTTACCCGTACTCGCAAACATTATATTAATGTGTTGATGCGGAAGGCTAGGCAAGGCTATTTTGTCTGTTTTGATTGGAACAAAGTATAGCTTCAAATTCTGAAACCAAAGTGCCTTAAAACACAATGATGAGAGGTTTTATTTTTTTAATTAAAATTGTATACTTTTCTATCTTTTAAGGAGCACGAGAGAGCAAACCGTGCATTGTGGCGCAAAGCCAGGGGGGTGAAGGGGGGGTGAAGGGGGGGTGGCGGGGTCGAGACCAGCGTTATTGATGAGCCTGTCTTCTCACTCCTCGCCTCCGAAGGATATCTCCAAGAGATAAACACAAAAAAACACGACAATATATCATGCTTTAAGCCGGCTTCAAAATGACGTTAATACATGTTTTTTGTAGATAGGTATAGCTCTGTATGCTGTAAAATTTCAAACATAATAATTATTATTATACAGTCCTCTGTCACAGAAGTAAATATAGCCTAGTCCCCAGTCTTGTCAAATAATTTGAAAAATGGGCAAATGTCCTTGATGTAGGTTAGTGTTGCCACAGAATACCAAATAGTAGTCCGTGTTGCCGTACTCTATCGATAGATCGATACTATTGATTTTCTTCAAGGTCAACTATCGATTGCTATAGCTTGACTATCGTATCGTATCGTACATCGATAGGCAACACTTATGTAGGTAAGTTCACCGATCTAACGAACATTTTAACAATTGAAAGTTTTTATGTTCGTTTATTGTTCCGCTTTCACGCTAGAAAGGGTTAATTTAATTTATTTTGATGCTCGGTAGATAGAGTCAGTCAGGCATTTTAACACGAACTTCCATCTAAGCTAATTCTTACGGTAAAAGTCGAAAGCAACCTAATCGTTATCGCGGCCGTAAATAGTAATTTATTAATACGCAAGTATAAACACGCGAAACTTTGCTAACTTCTGCATTCGTAAGGCCAAAAGAAAATAATAATATTGTCAGAATCACCGTATATAGCCAATAATCTTAGACAGATCACAAATATGATTATTATTTGCCTGCCTATTTTCCTGCCTGCCTATCTATATATTAGAGCAATCACTTCTTTTATGCGAGTCTGATAGAAGACGAGTGGTAGGTACAGTCAAGCGCAAGGTAAGTTAAACAAGCGCAGCACCGCGATTCTGTTCTTATTCAATGGACGTAAGGACGGTGCAAAACCCAAAGCGTAGCGTGCTCCTGAGAGAATCTTAGATCAATGATCGTGCGTATGACATTATAATTTCCTGTCATAATTATAATGACATGGAAAATGAAGGATCATATTCATCAATTTATGCATGAAGATTGACTTTTCTATCAATAAACTTGTAACGAGGTACCTTGCATGTCACCTCATTCTCATCACGTTTTCCATTTTCTTCCTTGTCTAAATTAAAATATTCAATTTTGGAATTCATTCGTCATTCTTAAGTCATTTCGTCCATTTTGTTAATAACTTTCCCCTTTACTGCTGGCCTAAAAGGCTATATTTCATAATTTTATAAAGTTTAATCCAGAACTGTTATTAATCACTTTTAAAATTATACAGTGTGGAAGTTTATGAAGACAGTGTTTTGTTTCAAGTTCCACGCACGTTTCCTTCACCTTCATTGTCATCGCCGCTGGCTCGCCCAGGAGCCCAGCACTCGTGGTGAAACCAGACAAGTGGGAATATACGAAGAGCGGCTTTTCCAACCTCTTTGGTTGAAATACATAAAATCAATATAAAAGAGAGGGAGGATACTCTACAATACTCTATTTTTTTCTACAAGTCATCATGTTACGTAAAATTAATTTACTATACTCATTTAGAGATACTCTAAAAATGTACTGTCGTCTTTGATTGTACGGAATATTGAATTAAGGATAATTGGACATCAGCTTATAATGCTAGTTCTGTTTATACTGAAAATTGTCATCTTTCTTTAGCGTGTGGGTTTCGAAGTTAACCTACCTCACAAACCCTGGTGTCAGAATCATTGAGCCGCCTATTTATTTTATTTATTTAGTTATTTATTAACAATGGACTGACATGGCTCATGTAACGGCTACATCCGTAGATAGTAACCGGGACCAACGGCTTTACGTGCCTTTCGAAGCACGGAGTCATCGACATCTTTTGGTCAATTTTAGTACAAGTATGGATAGAGAATGCAAAAATATGCAGCGGGCGGGTGATCGCTCACAAACGTCCTGGCTGCCCCGGGCGGCGATCATTCAATGCAGGGTCCCGGATATACCTGGTGCAATATTTATAATCCGGGGGTGTATCCTGCTGGAAGCTAGCGGAGTTTACCGGCGGCTCGTAAACTACTGCATGTGAGGGAGCTACAAATCCTGCCCTGGGAGAGGTCGGGGGAGGTCGGGGGAGGTCGGGAGAGGTCGGGGGAGCCGCTGTGTGCACTCGAGTGTTCTTACAGAAAATTATTCTTAGGTAACTATACAGGGTGGACTTTTTGAATGCCACCTGAGGGAATGTACTCTAAAATAAGTTTTTCAAGGCTTTCCTTTTTTTTCATTAAAATATGAAGACTAACAAACAAGGTAAATAGAGAGAAAGAGAGAGCGGGGAAGAGATATTTTATGATGATTTAATGTTGATTTACCTTAACAATCGATTTATTACAAGCACAGTATGTTGTCTTTCGAATTTTAGCAAGCCCAATACCCGTGAGAAGCGAATTTAATAAAATGTTTTGTTAGTTTTCAAAAATTAAGGTATGTTTCCTTTGAGTGAGCTTTCTCCATTGCATTGCTATGGTACTTTTATTTCTCTCCAGGTAGCGTTTTAAAACTCCACCCTGTATATACCCTGCACCTAATGTCCTGTAAAGTAAAAGTAGTGGAAAAGAAGCTACTTCAATAACTAAAGCATATTGGACAGATAAAGGGTGGACTCTAAATCAGTTATTAGCTGTAGCTTGGGTGAACACCCAAAAATTTCGAATTAATTTTTTTGAATTTGAAAATACTGAATTTGAAAATTACGAAATATTGTAATATCGAAATCTTTAAATAACGAATTATAAAAATTTACGGAATTTTTAACTCCTAATATTATAATCACGAAGATTTATTATTCCGATTGTTATGTTGTTTATTCTGTGGTTATACTAATGAATAAAATAAAAAAAATCTTTGGGTACATATCACAAAAAAAAAATAATGCAGAAGTCTGTGGCGAATAACTACGTTACGGCTAAAAGTCCAAGTGTGGCTGAACTTAGGTTTAGCCGGATGAAACTAGAATGCCGATCCTTTTCAGCTGCACCTGGTTTTAGCTGTTATTATATCGGGCAACCTAGATATAGCAAATCCTAGTGTCTAACACTGGTCGTGAATATTTTGATCCCAAGAAAAAACATAAAAACTACATTTACATACCATACTAATATTTTTAAATGTGTTTTAAAGCCCCAATAAAAAAAACTAGACGTAAATTAATAAAAACACGTTGCACAACTATAATTTATATTGCAAAATTATGTTAAATCATGTGTTAATAAGTAGTACTTATAAATAAACAGGTACAATAAACCGCAAGTCATAAATTATGAAATAACCAATGCAGTAAATTTTGGTGTGCAGTGGTCTGCATGATATTTATAGTTAATGAGCCGTCGTATGAAAATGGACCGATGATCAATATCGTCTGATCTCAATTACTGTGTGATTGTATGCTAATGCTTCTAACACACCATGCACACGACCGGTTGATTAATTAATTAATGGATGTAATTTATTTGGCGTAATGGAAAACAATAGAAAACCGACGCGTTCACAAAACAGCGCGCGAATATTGTTGTGTAATCAATCTTTCAACTTTATTTCATATAGCTTACCGCCGCGGCTCCGCCCGCGTTAACAGCGTGGGAATGAGGACTTTTCCCACGATAAAAGGTAGCTTATATACTTCCCCAAGGTCTATCCTATCTTTGTACCAAGTTTCATTAAGATCGGTTCAGTAGTATCGCAACCTATTCAATGCAAACAAATAAACGGTAACCTATCACATTTTCGAAAAACTGAAAACCGAATTTCAATATTCCGTAAACGATTCATACATTTTTCAATTTCCATTGTATGACTTGACATATTTTTAAATCACCACAATAACACTTTACAGAATTATTATTTTTCCGCACAACGTTATTCCGTTTTACGATTAACTTTTTTACTAAATACCGTAATCTCACTTGGTCTTTCTTTAAACGCTAGAATTTTTTTTGTTGTGTTATTTTTATTATTCCGAAGTATCAATTATTATTTTTTATAATTACGACACATAATGTTTTTGGAGTTCGGGGCACCCCGACATCTGTCGGTTAGGTTAGAAGGGTATGGCGTAGAGTTGTGTAGGTAATGCGTGTAATATCACAAAAGTAATATCACCCTAAAAAGTAATGTGATATCACACATTACGCGAGTATTTTAACCAGTACACTACACCAGTACACATCACACATTCATTAGCAAAAAGCATAGCTTAACTACTCCGTCCGTGACCGTATCATCATGTTAAAGTATTTTACGGGAGTCAAACAAAAGACAAAAGGGACGCAATTCTGCGCAAGAGTGAGCGCGGTGTTGTATGTGTACTGCTATGGTACGGTACTGTACGGAATATGTAAGATTACAGAGCATTTTTTCGTAGGAAGTGTACAATTTCGTTCAACATTTCGGGTACTGTTTAGGGTGATGTGTACTGGTACGGGGTGATATCACCTTTTCGAAAGTAATGAGTAATGTGATATGTCATTAAAACGTACTGTTTTGCGCATGTCTAGTATGGCGGGCGTGGTGGGCGAGCAAAGCGAGCCCACCTCGCCCGCCATACCCTTCTGTTAGGTTTGACATGTATGCATGCCTGCTTGTGCTTGGTTGCATGCTTGCTTGCTTGCTTGCATGCTTGCTTGCTTGCTTGCTTGCTTGCTTGCTAGCTTGCTTGCATGCTTGCTAGATTGCTTGCTTGCATGCATGCTTGCTTGCTTGCTTGCATGCATGCTTGATGGAGTACAGAATGTTAAATGGAGAAATTAAATTTGACCTTGCAATATAATGGTTCAATTGAGCTATCGCACATGTAAAAAAATGTTTAACGTTGTCATGGATTTTCGGTATACTGGTAAATAGTTTAGCGGAAATTTGAAACATCGGTGAACAAGTAAAAAGGTAAATTAAAACGCGGAATCATGATACAATGGAAAATGTTATTTCGGATAATAAATAAATTTTCTAACTGATAAATGTCAAAAAGTTAGCGGAATAACAATATTCGGAACAAAAAATATCGGAAATACAATAGGTAACCCAAATAAACAACGAAATGTTTCTTCTTTCTAATATTGGTATAGGTAGATGCAGCCTCGTTGGTGAAAGACAAAACATTAATTATTAAACCTCGAGAGCTCTACGATTTAATCACTACGAAGCGTTTTGAAATATTCTCAACCTTTTTGCGCGAATTATGCATATTGTACTAAACTTAATGTCACAAGCCTACGTAGGCTCAGTACAATAAATTCGATTGAGAAGATTGAGGTTCTTTACTTCTCGAAGTAGAGAGACCGTCTTTTTATTATTTTTGATTTGACCTATTTATGCTTTTGTATAAAAAGTACGACGAATCATCGCTTCACCGGACTCGTGTGAAATAAAATAGCGAATATGGAGAGCGGGGAAGCGAATGTCCTGCACGCACCCCGCACCCCGCACCCCGCTGCACGGTGGGACTCTTGGGGTGTAATTACGTCACACCGGTAATAATAAAACAGTTTTCCTGCTCGCTAAAAGCTACGAGGAAAGACCCTCGCCCTGTCACTTAAAATGGCCACGTAATCAAAATGGAAAAGGTAAACAGGAGTAGGTATGTGGATCTCATCACATTTTTACAGATAAAGTGAGTTTCAACAGATATAATCTATAGTTGTACATTTCTGTAGATATATGGTGTGTAGTTTAAGGCTTAGAATTGAGTCAACCGAACTCTTCAGATGTCGTAGGAGGTGTAATATACGGGGGAAATATACCACCAACAACTGCAATCCCCAACCCGCCTGCAAAGCGCAGGGTTTGTGACAACGCCTGCATTCCTGAGGAGGTTTTATTCCAACAGTGGACGGTTATAACACTGTAGTAGTTAGTGGATATACAAAATATCCTTAGTGTGTGATATATTATATTTTCAGTGTTCAGTTTGTTGTAGTAACGAGCAACCGTCGTCGTCGTCGTTTCTTTGCAGTGTGAGTGTGAGTTGGCGACTGTTTAACGAGTTCGCTGAGAACTCATACACGTGTCTTTAACTTTGGACGTGCGCTTGATTATGTTTGTGCTTGAAAAGTCTCTTACTTAATTATATTCTTTAAAATATCCAAGAGTCAAATAAAAAGTAGAGTTCTTTGTTTACAAAGCTTTAAAGTAATACTCGTTGGACCTGTGCCCAATTTTTATTTATTGGATTTAAAATAACTTTACAATACTCCCCTAATGTACTTTGTAGTGGCCGAATTTCTGTATATTCGACACAAAATAGTAAAATTAATAAAATGAGTAAAAATAAACTGTGTATATATACCGGTGCTACAAAATTATAATATACCACACTGCCCTCGTCTTTGATTAGTCTGACTAAAATCAAAACCTTTAAACTTTTATAACTTTTAGTAGAAGGGAAATACCTAAGACAAGCAAAGTAAGCTAGGGTTAGTATGTGTCGCTAAGTAAACTTAAGTTCAGCTCGGTTTGTTGTAGGTGTTTTTATTAAAAGTGGTGTAGGTACTAGGTACATGTGTATGTAGCTAAGCCCCGAAGCGAAGTTGTTAATAGGGTGCGGCCACAAGAAGAGTTGCGCAATGTCGGTGCGGCAATAAAGTGGGCAGCGACACCTGGACCGCTCGTAACGAGGCTAGGGTACACGCAAACGGACCACACCACAACCACAAGTGGTTAGTGTTCGCTGCAATTCTTTTGCTCCGTGTTTAACTAGCATTTTTAAACAATTAACGTTATTTCGCAATAACATAGAAACTGTATTAGTTGTTCCAAGGTGTATGTATGTATAGGTATATATTTTTTATGGATATGTTATTGGTAGATAATTCAGCCTAATGGTAGACTTACATCACAATACAGAGAAAAATAAAAGCATACTAATATCACATAAAAACAATGCAATGAGCGCCTGCACAGTTGCATTTTTATTGCGTTTTTTATTTGACCTATGCTTGTGACCAATCAAGCTTCACCGGACTTGTTTTATTGCAGTATGAATAATCTGAAAACAGTAGTATTCGTATTATATACCTATAGTTGTTCATATTTATAAGTATTCGACCAATTTCCCCTTTGCATTCCGTATGCGCGTGACTTTACTTTGCGCGTTATTGCCGTAATTAACACCCGCACACACTATACATACACACACACTAATGGTACAGTCCAGAGCAAGGTAAGCTGAACACGTGCACCGCGACTCTCTACCTTATTCAGCAGATATAAGAACTAAACGGTGCAAAGGCTAAAGTGTTCAGCTTGGCGTGCTGTTGAGTGTATTACAAACGCTGACCCGCTGTTAGTGGACCTTCAGTTTCAGGTGGGCTGCTTTATTTCCCTGCGGCAATATGTACCAGAGGCCTCAGCGCAATAACTGAAAAAATATTTGTGAAATTACTCGTTACCATAATATTATAACACCATAAAATAAATTACATTAAGCTATATGTAGGTGATTGTTTTCAAAGTCAAATATTTTTACCTTAAAATATTGTCGAGTATAATAGTTTGTCCAAATCTATTGCGCTTTGGACAAATTACTCCTATCTATGACTATTATGATACATTGAAAAACCAATCGGATGCTGTTTCTGTTTTCTCACTCTAGGTGCTCTATGTTAGGTCACTTCGAATTGATATGAATATATACGACTCGATCGGTTTGCACTGCACAGCCATGAGCGTCGTTGCCTCAAAGATGACTAAGCAGCTTATGATGACGGTCAGCAGATGTAATATTATGTCACCATGTTAACGTTTAGTTTATGACATGACGAATACCTACAACTGTCAGACATCAGGGAAGTAGCAACTACCTTCACATGCCCCCGCTTATATCCCTCCCCTCCCGCATTAGCCCTGCACACCCCGCTGACGTCTTATTAACAACAGTTTTATAACTTCGGAAGGATGGGATTATGGTAAAATTGAACACGATTCTGCACGTTTTTTCACGACAGTCATTAAGAAATTCTCTTTTATATATTTTTTTTTCTACAAAACTTAACATTAATAACTTTTATAAGGCAATATAAAAAAATGTCTAAAAAAATTTAATCAGGCTGCTTTATCTAAATTTATTATTTCAACCGAGCGCGCTTCTCCGATTCCTCTGAGACTTTTAGATGAGGGAGAAATGCTTTCGTATGTCCATTCGTCTGTCTAGTGAAATTTTGTGAGCAGGTGGTTTAACTACATAAATTTAAGTCTAGTCTTTTTATACACAGGAAGCAGCAGTTCAACCAAAGCATTTAAACAACAGATAAAAGACAAAGTACAGGTTTGGTCGTCGACGTCGAATTAATAACAGAGAAAATATTAAAATAAGAGAGGGCAGTCCTTTTATCAACGTGAGATTTCCGTCAAACTACATAATATTAATATGTCAGAATCGAAGACATTGTTTGATTTCATAGCGCGTGCCCTGACTCGCGATAAGCTTGTTTCATAAGTCGAGTAACTTATCTCATCCAGATTGTGGGCGGGTGATGTTGCGCTATCATTTTCAAGATATATTATTCATAGCAC
This sequence comes from Teleiodes luculella, assembly GCA_948473455.1. NCBI lineage: Eukaryota > Metazoa > Arthropoda > Insecta > Lepidoptera > Gelechiidae > Teleiodes > Teleiodes luculella. Next base: position 100,912 of record OX419593.1, on the reverse strand, counting down.
CGATGAATCTATCTGGGGGTCGGGTGGGGTTGAAATTGAAACTATTCTAAACTGTGGAACTATTATTGAAAACACTAAATTTTCAAAATTTATTTATTCATTATAGGCTCCCTTAGAACGCTTAATGACGTCATAAAAGATGTTAAGAAGCTTTGCCCAAACCAAGACCGGCTCTCGTCTCAAACGAATGTACAAGTCTAAGCAATTCTTCTTTGCGAGTCGATGACAAATCGAATTACATGTTCTTTTTATTGCTTAGACTTTAATCGTCTTACCAATGAAAAAAAGAGATCAAACAATCTAAAAGAGGCGATGCGATATCAGTTTGAACATAACTGGCACCAACTCTAACACAAGTGATAAAATTAAATGCTTGGCTCACATTTCGGATGTTCCGGGTTTGAATGCCGGTGGGGCACTAACAATTAATATAACTTTGTAGGACTTTTCCCACTTTTTGAGACATTGCAGGCTGAATCACTTGACACACTTGAAACACGGAATAATTTCCGAAAATAAAGATGATTCCGTGTTTTAGAGTTCCGTGTGTTGTTTCTGGCTATGTAGTTAGGTGGTTCAATAATTCTGACACCAGGGTTAGTGACGTAGGTTAACCTTGAACGAAACCCACTCGATAAGCAAGCTACTAGAACGTTCATCCACTAAACATGTTTGTCCACTATAAACAAGATGGACCATTTATTAAAATAAAAAAACAAAAGATAAACGGATAAGCTTTCCTTTCCTGCGCGGTTTTGGTGCAAGACCCGGCCAATTCTTAAAAAGCCGTATAAAGGCAGTATAATTTCACAGGTGAAGCTAGCTGCCCCCCCCTTCCCCCTCTCGCCCAAACCCTCCCCCTACTTAGTTCGAGTCCGCGTATTTATTAAGGGAGGCTTTCTAAATCCTCGTCTTTTAAATTAAATATCAGGAACTTATTTTTAAAACAACATAAGAAAATATTTTTGTAACTCTTTGTATGTAATTTTACATTTATGTAACAGTTACGCCTGTGGAGATTCTTCTCCACAAAAGACAGCCAAATTTCTGAACTCGTCACAAATGAATATGTAACTGACTTAACTGAAGTGATGTAAATATCCTAAAGTTAAAAATAGATACTTTGAACTTTGAGTATTTGTGACTATTTTTGTAAGTGTTTTTCATAAATGTATTAAGTATTGTCCACGTATGGAACAGGATAAGACAGTGCGAGTTTCATCCAATCTGCTTTTGGAACAGAATTATACTCTAAAGAAACTCTAGTGAATAAAATCCCTTGTTTCGTCTCAAAACAGCTCGTTTGCGAACTCGAGAAATCTTGATGTGTTTTTAAAAAGTTTACCGAGTTACCATAATGGGGGCGCAGTTGCGTTATTGCTGAAGCTACGGCTCCGAGCATTAAACGAACGGAGTTTGATGTGTTGTTTACGGGAGGTGCCCACTGCGGGGATGTGTTTATGTCGCCCAGTGCGGGTGCGCTGACTGTACCTACCGCATGAATCCACCACACAGAGCATTGGAATTTAACTGCGCTCGGCTACTAGACACAAACAAATAACAATTGTACCTGCTTAGAGCACTGAGCATAACGAAAAAAAAAAGAAATAAAAGTAGAATAAAGAACTTCTGAAACTTCTTCGAAAGTCAACTAGACAAATTTTCTTTTGGTAAATATTGGCGCAGTAAATTCGCAGGAATACAACAGACACCCATTTTTCTAGAAACTTGATAATCTTAATCATAATATTATCAGTACACAGCTATACGATGAATTGCAGGGAAAGCTAAACACGCGATTCTATTCCTTATTGTACTTAAACCCCGGCTTAAGTTGGACGTGTGTCGTTGACATTTGTCTGTGGCTCAGGACGCGCGGCTTTCCAACCTCTCTGGTCTAGCATCGTAGCTCGTAAACGGATGCGCCGATTTTGATCTAGTTTCTTTTGTTTGCAAGGTGTCACAATCGAGAGAGTTCTTAGCTATGATCCAAGAAAATAATACGGAGCACAATGTTTACTCATTTGAGACGACCCCGCTCGTGGGGGTTGAAAGGATCAAGAAACGATTTGCGGCGGGGGTTTTGAAATTTTTAAATTTATTGTTCGACTTTTTATTATTATCAGAGCCCCAAATGTCCAGGTTAGCTTGCTCTTGATTGTAAAATGACACGTGCGGTTGGTGATAGTAATGTTACGTGTTTATTGGCTTTCCAATATGATACTTATACATTGTGTATAATGGGAGTAAATATTGCTACCGATGACAAGAATATTTTAAATGTCATAATTCTAGTATTGGGCGGGCCCAGTAATGTTTCTGTGCTCTGTGCTCCGGCCGGTCTACCAGCGGCGCCAGGGGTAATCTCGCAGTTTTTGGCACAGCTTCCAACCCGGCCGTCCTACTTCCAGCCAAGCCTTGCCTCTTAAACGAAAACCTTCTTTATCTCCTCCATCTCAAGTCGGTATTGGCTTGGTAAAGCGAGGTTCTGCTACTCAGGCCCGCTTCAATAACTCATTCGCCGACCACGTACAGAATTGCCCATCGAACTTAGGCAGAGTTATCAGGTTTTTATTTATGCAAGTTCTTGTTCGGTAATTTTGCCCTTATCACTCAGATACCAAGCTCTTGAATTGAAACTTCACGAGGTTATACTTGTAGGCAAGTTATAAAATATAACATTATGTCAAGGGTAACGGCAGTTCTGCCGTAACCATAATCGGTGTAACCCGGTCAAAATATCGGTAAGCTCAATTCAATATTAAATCGCGGAGATAACCCGTAACAATGTCTGTTAGTGTAGTTCACAATCACGACAATCTAAGAATGTTCAATTATGTCAAGGGAATTCAATTAAATTTAGTTATTTTTCGACCTACGTTTCTTCAAAACTGTTTTAGGACTTTTCGGCAGCAACAAAATAGTTTTCTAGGCATACTATCAAATTTATTATTACGAGTACTTATACAATTTGAAAATGGCAACTAATTCGTTAAAGGAAAAGATGAAAAGTTGCCTTTACGAAGGTACCGAAATCAAGGGGCCATCTATCTAGAAGGTTCTACGTCTCCCTTCGAGCCGCCGCCGCCGATTTGAGGCGCTGAATATTTCTCATGTGCCGAGTGCGACCTCCGGGCGTGGAGTGCTGAAATTGCATTTTCTGCGGCAGGCACCGATCGAGCGGTTTGACTGTTAGGCTATACCATTACCGACTGATTTACAATTTAATCGCTATTTCTGCTGAAAACCCAAATGTACCTACTTGTCGTGTTTTAAATACGGGATTTATTTATTTTTTATTTATTTATTTGGATCATCTACAGCAAAATACAATAGATAAGATTATTAAAAGGAGGGAGGGAGGGAGAGGCTAGGAGCTAGCTTATCATATTCTTCTTCTTTATCAGTCCTTGAGGACCTTGAGATTATGACTAGGCTGGCCTGGACTTCATATTATGCAAGTTTGAATATCTTGGACCTGTTTTATATGGACTAATTATAATGGACCTGTTTTTCAGAGAAGTATTGTCAATATAGTTGAAATTATATTGCATACCAGCCACCACAAAAAATGACAAAAAAATTACAGTGTAAGTATTTTTTTCCGTCTGTAAATAATCAACAAACATTAATTGGATGTGTATAGTGGTAGGATTCTAAATCTGACAATTAAAAGACCTACTTCCTCTGAAATTAAACAACCTAACATTTAAAAATGTTGTATGTACTTCGTAGCACGCCGGCCAATGAAATTTTAATGATTGTGCATTTCCGCAATAACGCAATAAAAAGTAGTTTCAGCGCTGTTTGATTTATTTGTTTTTTAGTTATTCCGTCTCTGGCGGTGTGATTGCAGCGCCCCCGCCACCGCCGCCGGGGCGGAATAAGGTCGCGACCCGCGCCCGCTATTTCAATCGCACATTACGAACGGGGCACAAACGGGTAGGAACGGGGTGCTTTCGACCCCGTATTCACAAATACCTTCCGAACCGAATCGGGAACACTACCTGCATTTTACTCTATTTGCTGTTGAATAACAGAGTGAGTATAAATATGTTCTTAATGCTGTTTTGCCGATAGAATAATTTATGTAACTGATGTGGATAATAATATAATATGAATTTACTGCTTCAAATCGACTTTCAAAGAAGATTGAATTACCACGAAATGGAAAGTATTAAAAAAGGAAGGAACAAATAATAATTGGGAAAAAGAAAAAAAAACAAATTTTATAATTTGACATCGGAGATTATCCTCAAAATTACCGTAAGTTCGGTTGTTAAATCAGTAAGTAGAATAGAATATATTTTATTGTACATCAGCATACTGAATCGAGATTGCAGCAGTGGGTCGTATAAGGGTCATTATCAATTAAGGTGTGAGCTAAATGTAAAAAAAAAACATCAAATATATTCAAAATTTGATATTTATAAAAAAATTGCCTTAGGAACATATCAATTGAGATCAACCTCAAACATTTCAAAAAAAGACCACCAAAAAGACGCAAGAAATTAATTATAGATAATTACAATAAATTGTATTAAATAGAATCAATTAACTTTATAATATATTGTTCATTCCCCATTTTAAAAACAATAAGCTTCGTTAAATTATCGATGACTCAATTAACCATAACTATGACTACCGAACGCCATAGACATTACTTTTTGGTTACCACATGTCTCTTTCGGTTACCACATGTCTTTTCGGTTACTTCAATCTGACCACCAAACAGACGACCACCGAATGGATATTTTGCATAAAAATCTTGCGGAATTGCACAATTTAGAAGTTATGTGAGATAATACCTTATTTTCAAATAAAAAACACTAAAATTTACTTTGTAGTAAGTTCAAAAGTACAATTGATTAGGTATATATTTACGTTTTTTTTACCGTAACCGGAAAGACCTAACCACCTTTGACAAAAAAATATTTTTATGCGAATCAACGAAAATAAATCCTCTTTCTCTAAAGCTGCAAGGACAAAATGATAGTTGGGTGCGTTCAAAATAATACGCTTGAAGAAAAAAATTCTTATTGATGCGTTCAAGTAAAATAAATTACGATTTGTACCAATTATTTTGTACCACCGGAAAGACGTTAATATTTTGAACATTTGATATTGGTTTATAAAATAAAAAGGATCTAAGTTATTTTTATTTTATTAACTGGACAGTAGAATTGAGGATAGTTTAAACCGTTTTGTCTTAAAAAAATTAAAGTGACAATTGATTTTGGTATGTTTTTAAGTTTATAAAAAGTTATAAAGGTGGAATTTGAACAGACCACCGAAGCGGACTTTTGGAGTGAAAAATGCTTTAAAAAGTAGAAATTAATGTTTTTCTTCAAAAAGAACTTATCCAAATTAAAAGTTTAACTCATGTATTATACTCTTATTGGGTTCAAACAGCTTTTTTCCGTTTTTACAACATGTTATGAAGTTTGAACAGATTTTTGATGCGTTTTGATAATGACCCATAAATGGCTGGATCACGATCAATGTACAATTTTAAAATTCCGTTTTTGCAAAGTAATTTTAGCATGAAGGAAGAAAAAATTTTACGCACCCAAATGGAGTAGTAATCAAAACGTACTATGGGTGCCGGCTGAGACATAGTTTTTGGACTCACACACACATTCACACTTTAATTTCAAATAGTCGTTCACGACATGTCGTGATGTCGTGGCGTGGAATTTTTTTTTCCTTCATGAATCTTTGTGTTATAAAATATCAACATACTTACACTAACAGACATTTTTGCAGGTTATCGTCGCGAAATGTCTGTTACTGTAAGTTAACAACCGTGAAAATCTTAGAATGTCTACAAATCAAATCTCATATTTAAATCCGTTATAGTACATAAATTTAGGTGAAAAATTAGAAAGTACAAACCTCTAAATAAGAAAGTACAATCCAAACATCTATTAGTGGTATGATGTCATTTCAATTAAAAATATCCGGGGCTCCACTGTCACAGAACACCTCCAGTTGGCACCACAGAAGACGGCCAAACTTTAAAACTCGCCAGAAAAAATAATGTACAGAAGCCAGCACATGCGGTTAAACATTCTCACTACGAAATTCATCTTTACCGCTACCTGAATACGGGTACAGGTACATTACGGGGGCAGCCTGGAGGCGCCTTGATTCCTGGAAACCCCGTTCCTTCAGTCGCTTCGCGTGCCGTATCGCCTTGTTGTGTTTGTAGTTTTCACATATTTCCTTAATGGTATTTTGTTTCTTAGAACAATCAAAGTGCCCCAGAAAATGTGAGTATTTTTACAGTCTTTTGTAAGTGAAGTCAGAACAATTTACTACCTGAGACGAGAGACATAATAGCGAATTCTGAAAAAAAAAAAAGCTCTAGTGAATAAAGTTAGTTCGTTAGGTGGTGAAGAAGGCCTAGCGCGTTGATACGGAAAAACATCGTGAAGGAGACGACGCTCGAGGGGCTCTGTCTTTGATTACTAGTTTTGATCTTATTTTGGCCGAAAAAGAGGGGTGTTTTAAGTTTTACGTGTGTGTCTGTCTGCAAGGTGTCACAATCGAGAGTGTTCTTAGCTATGATCCAAGAAAATATCTTCAGCCATTTGAAGAATATTAGTTTTTTTTAGTTGTTGAAAAGATCAAGTACTTAACGTTATTGTGGCGGAGATTTTTAAATTTCTTAATTTAATGTTATTACCTAAAGGGTTCTTGTTAGGCGTAGAGTGAGTAGGCCCCCTACAAGAGGGCCAAGCAGGAACGATCGTTGTGGAGATCTTTGGGGGAGGCTTTTGTCCAGCAGTATATCTACAAGCTGAAAAATAATTATGATGATGATGAATGTTGTGTCTATCCTGTAACTTTAATAGCTTTTATATCAAAAATCCAATGCAGAACATCATAGCATAGCTTTGCTCAAATCAAGGCAAGCTCTCGTTTTAAGAAATGATAGGTCAGTAATTTTACCATAATCGACCCAGCAAGGTTTACAATAAAGCGAGCAACAATAGTCGTATCTCACGGAATCTCTTAATTGATCAGCAAACGCTATATTTCTGTGTCCGTTTACAATGCCTTCGTTAAATTATAAATTGTCATAGTTAATTATTGTGAATTTAATTCTCATTTAAGTCTATAGTCTCGCGATCTTGTGAAATTGTGATTCTTCGAATCCATTGACAATACGGTCAAATAAATTTCTTATTTTCTAATGAATAAGGTATAAGGCCATCGTTTGACTCCATTGTTTCATATTCTTCTTTGTTCGGGGCTAATTTAATTAATAAAGTACGACAAATATTAAATAGGGCGTTTGTTTATTTATTCTTAAACGTCTGAAGAGATTTAAACAGACAACTCACTTATATTAAATTGGGAATAATATTATTGTGGTACTATTGTTACACTATCAATTACAGCTCTTTTCAAAAACGCTTATGAATTGAGAAGTTTTTAATCTTTACTCAAACACAAAGCTGGCTGGCACTTGGTAACAGAAAGAATAAAAAATCAGTTTATAGCTTGATAGAATAAACATTAGTATCAATTATAATTATTCACTTCACTTACATGTGATGCAGCCAAGTAGGAGGGACATGACAGTAGGTGATCGGTAGTTTGATGGAACGGCCGACAAGGGCGGGGCGCGCCTGCCGTGTTTATTGGTGATCGATGACAGCGGCTGATGGATGGACGATGATGGTGATTGATGATCAACGACAGCGACGCTGTAACTTGACGAGTCTATCGCTGTGTGTACAATAACAAGATGTTTGAGATAAGAGAATATGTTTGCAAATAGTTCTCATCTGAATGATGATTTCAGTATCGCTGTGTTAGCTAGTTGATCACTATCTATCGCTTGCCTGTTCGAATTCTACGTAAGTCCATATTCTGACGTTTCATAGCCAAGGTATCGTTCATGCAAAGTAGCAGAAGCCATAAAAAAGGTAACGTTCAAGGTGGTTCAAGGGTAATTCTGGATATGGTTCGGGACTCAAGCGCACCACTACCTAGGCTACACAGCGGTACTGAATTATCAGATTGTTATGTTTTGACTTACGTCTGGATTATTGTTTATGTGTATAAGAGTTTACTTAATATGTATCAGCTATCTGATAGCCGTACTATAGGTTTTACTTCCAACTTTTTTTTATTTTGAACTATAAGAAAGTTTAATTCAATTCAAACTATTTAATTATGGTATAGTTTAGCAATCGGTTGTTACTTCCAGCAGGATTTGCTCAGAGCCCTGGCGAGCGATGCGATGCGATGTTGTTTGACAATCAGGTGAGGGGGTGAGGCTGGGCAAGCGGGGGGAGGGGTGCAAACAATCGCCGTGAATAAGTAATTATTTACTCTATAGATCGCTCGCCGATGTCCCCGTATTCACAATCGATCGACTACACAGAAATTCACTGTTGCTTGCTTATCTCTACAGCTGTCTCTGTCGTTTTGAATTGCGTGAAGTGAAACACAGATAGCGTTGTTCCGAATCGTAATCGAAAGAACTGAGTTTCAAGACTTTCAAGAGTGAGTCTGCTCACTCCTTGATCACGCAGCCAGAAGGATGTTCAAAGCAAATCGAGAAAATATTGATTGAGACTTCGCTTTGAAGTTACTTTCCATGATTTGGCGTAACTTTTACCTGGTTCTAATGGAATTACCTTCAATGTTAATTTAATTTCAATTTGTAAACATTTTTGTTTAGTGGGCACCTTGATACGACGAAATGTTGAAATCCAAATCACTGTAGATAAATCAAAATAAGGGGCTTTATCAAACTATTTAATTTGAATGGAAAAAAATATTGGTCAATTGGAGTAGGTAGTACCTATTTACGTGACCTATGACGATGAAGTTTTATGCGAAAATTTCAATAATAAACAGTCGGGTATAGGTACCTACTAGGTAACTTAGTCCTTTCAATTTTATTTTTATATGTTTTGTTTTTTAATATTGATAGAATGTAAAAAAAATGTGTACAGGTAAAGTTTATATTTTTTCTATTTGATACTTAAATAAAATGTGAGTATTTTCAGTATTGTGTTGGTAGAGTAAGGCTTTAGTTGAATTAAAACACTCATTGTATATGAGCCCAGCGGAGTACGCACTCGTGAAATGAGGCCTTGTTGTGTGCAGCGTCCAGAAAATGAGGGCCGGGGCGCGCAGGGAACCACCACTGTTGACGACCATACGGGCTACGGGGAGTAACATGAAGGAACAAGTGTTGGCTGGACAAATTAAGTAAATAAATATACGGCGGGTAGAAATTACTTACTTAGCGACCAGGACACCCAAATTGTACCCTTTTATTGTAGTGAACTGTCCGGGGTGTACTTTTTTTTTTTATTATGTTTCGAAAAAGTACGATCAATAAAGCTTCACCGGAGTTGGCTCTGGTGTGCAATGTAATATAGTTATATTCTTTGAATTATCTGATCAGGAAGGATATATTATAAGATATACTCACGACACGTTTCTTTCCTAACGGTATGAGCAGAGCGTTTATTAGCTAATAGACAGTAGAAACGTAGAAATCAGAGACAAGTTTGACACAATGCGGGTATTTAGGTTGGTAATCGGTACTCATTTAAAAGATCACACTACCATCTTTGGTCGTGTTTCGTAATGCACCTGTCCAGTGGCAGACAACTAAGACCTCAACCTCTTAGTTGTCTCATATGGCTGATATTTCTGGGAACTGCTGCGTATCGTGTATGAACAAAAGCATCGTCTTGAACATAATCGAATTGTTTATTTTCAAACTGAAATTCTTCATGGCAGACAACAGATTTACGTGATCAAAGAAAAAAAAAATTAAAAGCGGACTAATTTGAATCAAGACGGAAAACGGAAAAATCTATTACTCGCTCAACAAATACCACCCCCCCCTCCCGCCCCCCGTCCATTCGGGAGCGGAACCTGGCGCCGCTTTTGTGTTCCATTTAGTCATTTTTAGAGGTATTTTTATAACTATAAAGTGCTTTTTGCTTTTCCAACAAAGCCTTTTTTAATTTAAACGATTTATTGATGTCTCAAATTTAAATATTCAAGTAAAATTTTCCTCGCATTGTTGCTATAAAAACAGTAGCTAAATATATTTCTGCCTTTTTAGCGGACATAGTGATAGAATCGCTGTCATTTGTGTTAACAGGTACATTTATTTTTACGGCATTTAGAAAAACGTTTTTGGTCATTCTGGTAGTGACAACACAGTCATTTGTTCAAAATAGTCCAAATATGTTCTTATTTATACTATTATTTACACAGGTACTATACTTTGGGTGTCGGAAAATTGATATACATTGCACACGTGTATTAATAAGTGCTCATCACACGAATGTTTGCCCTGGGCGGGAAAGTAATAGTATGAAACAAACGGACTCTTTGGGTATGGAAATCCAAAAACTGCTTTAACCAAATAAGTTCCGCTGCAGTCGGTAAGTTCCCTCCATTATGAGTCGTCAAACAACTTGCAGTATTTCGTCAGTTGGCAGCGCGGCGCGGCGGACTTGGCTCCGCTGCCGTGTGCCAGCAACTACTCGCTACAACTTTTAATTACGCGCCGCCAAGCCTCGCCAAGGCAGCACACCTCTACAATACGGTTATAGCCCGGTTTTATATCTCTAACTTGGCTCTAAAGGATTTCTGCTCAAAGGAGTTTCAGAAAGAAGGACACCAAAAGTTTGGCGACGGAATTCAAAACAGAACTTTAGCTTGCAGATATAACGTTGTTACCAAGTTTTATAAAGATAGGAAGGTATTATCGAGTCATAAAATTTTTGTAAGTTAAAAAAATCTAGTATTACAATCCTTAAGTTGGTTATTTTTTTATTATTGTCTGTGTTGAAAAATTACAGGCAAGGATCAGTCTTATTTGTCCTCTATACGATACGGAGGAAAAGAAAGACAGGCTAGCTTCCTCTTTTTAACCATTTCGATATTACAAGTACTCTAGCACGGTACTCTACCGGAAACATTTACTACCGAACAAAAAAATGTTTCCGCTAGAATGTTACAGGGCTGCCAAATACATTGCTTGCACCGGCCACGGTCGGTGTTTACGGTGGTGTGGCCTCACTAATCTGCCCACTGGAGGTTCGGGAGAATGCAGTCCAGTGCGCCGGAGTCGGTGCTTTAATAAATTATGTGATCTGTGGCTGCGCCAGGACCTGTATTTTCCTAGTAGCTTCGTAAAAAGTGTTAATCTGTGACTACTGCAGGAGCACTCACTCACTTCAGGAGCCAGCTTCTGGCCAACAAAGGTATCCCTCATCAATGGGCATTTAAGTGTAATCTGTACTTTTTAATGAAATACAAAAAATGGTTGGAGTAGAAAATTTTCTTTTTTTAAGCAGTCGTAAAAAAACAATTTTAATTAAAACATTTAAAAATAAATCGATATTTGATCTTTTGTAAGTTTAATAAAACAAAATGATTTCAAAAGATTGATAACGAGTTTAATTTTGTTATTAATGATCATCATTTATTAAATTATCTCTTAAAACCTTCATTTAAAACATTAATCGTCATAATATCACACGCAATCTGTTATTATTTCGATCAGTTCCACAGACATTATACACGTCCTAGTTCCAATAATAATGGTGCGAATGTGGAAGTGGGATGATCGCAGCCGGTATCTCGTAATGTGGGCCGAGTGTTTTAATAAGTTATGTAACAATATGTGCCGGCGCGCGGGGAAGGGTGGAACTACTGCATAATGGGCCAGCCAGGGTGGAGCTAGACTGTGGTGTCGATAATCAAATAAACTTAATAATGTAAAAAAATGCACTCTAATTCTAAAATTGCTAAAGAAATATTGGTGAGTCAAATGGTTGGATTTCGTAGCACACCAGCTACGCAAGCGTAGCGACATAGCGCGTAGCACTGTCGTAGAGGCGGCGGCGTAGCCATTCAGAACATCTACATACTGTACTCTTTACTATACATACTAGGTCCATGACAGCAGAATGCAAAATCATAGTTTTTTGACATTATTCTTTTTATCTTACAACCCTTGGCTTCGAAAGTGGCCGAGTCGTACAGTAGTACTGTAGTAGAGTCGTAGCCATTAGGTATCATATCTACATACATATTATAATATCTAGTAATGGTATTTACGATTTCGGTTTCGGGAGTGATGCAATCGCTTTTCCTTGTAACGGACGAGCAGATACACTATTAAACGATACCCATTATATACCCTTTTAACACGCTTCTATTAGTTTCACTTGTAACTAAGTATGTAAGAAAATTTTGGAATCTTAATTTGATCCACTTCCCGGTATTCGATTAGGATGAAATTTTGCACACGCTCTGAGTTCTGATGACAATACATGACTATCTAAGAAACGTCATTACAAATTCAATATGGCGGCCTCCCCAAGATGGCGGACTGGCTGTTTGAAATCCACCCCCATGATATGGGTATCAAATGAAAGGGTTTGCTGTCAGGAATACGAAAAAATAGTCACGTGACTTAAATCCAATATGGAGGACGTTCAAGATGGCGGAGAGGAAGCGTGTTTTTTTTAGATTTTTAAACAATTATATTATATTAGGAATTAACAATATCGCATCACGTTTACTTGTTAACGCTTTTCTTCTAATAAACTTGTGTGGTTGGCCCATAACTACCTATAACAGTCCACTGCTGTGTTGGCCCATTACATAGATGCAAAGGGGGTGCCGAGGGGAACGGAGGGTGTTGCGGGAGGGGAAGCAGGTGCGGAGTAACTTCCCGCTGTTTGTTCGCGAGTTGGACGGTGTGAATGCGGCCATCGCTGTACCACTGTATTGGATGTAAGTAAAGCGAGGCGAGCCGATGAAAATATACTTACAATATAACATACCGTTTACGAGTTTATATTGCTTTCTAGAATAAAAAAATATTTTTTGATTAAACATGTCTTAAGGTTACTACTGTACCAAGTTATAATAAAGAACGTCTCACATTATAATAAACTTTATATTTGAGCACCAAAGTACATGAATTTTTAACATAAGTAAAAATTGTATGAATATATTTTCAGTCTTACTAACAAAGGTCAAGAAATATTGCTAAAAGCATTAAGTTAAAAGTTGTTTGATTTCGTAGCACGATGGCTACGCGAGCGTAGCAACGTAGCGCGTAGCACTGTCGTAGAGGCGTAGCTAATCAGAATGCTGACTAAGTTAAGTAACGTACTGTACGTTACACTGTAGTATATAATTATAATAGGTCCATGGTCCATAGGTCCATGATGAAGAATAAAAAAACATAGAACAAGAAAGTGGCCCAAGGGAAAATAACAGTATCTATTAGTTAGAGAGAGAAAAAAAGGAACGCAATTTTTATATTGAAGATAACTTTGCATTTCATCAAATTGTCAGCAAAGTTGCAAGCGGCCTCTGAAATTGACGGCTATGGATTACGCCACGCTAAACTTTCCATTATTTGCAGGGCGATAAAAACTTGGGCAATTTATCGTCTAGTGTCACTTTGGATGTGTGTGTGCGACCGACGACGTCTGTGTGTAATGTAGGAAGTCGAGTCTACCTTAATTCTGACCCCTCTGAACCAAGACCCAATTAAGTTCGATCAAAGTTACCTACACACAACTATTTTCTATTGAACATTTTTGCAGTTACGTGCTTCCTTCAGAAATTTTCCCTAACCGTAAGAACCGGCGTCTATATAAATTCTAAAATCGAAAACTAATCGGGTTCGAACCCCGGTCTCCGAAATGTGAGTAAACGACAGTTACCACTTAGCCATGGACGACGCTCTCACTCTGTGTAATGCGCGTGTTTACTAAATAATTGAGTGTATGTATGACGGCCAACGGAATATTAACGAGTCATCCAATCAAGTGTATGTCACATGTTATGAAATGCGGCCAGCGGTTATGACGTATGGGGTCTGCTGTTTACACTCTATTGGATATAATTTTTTTTACTCTGTTTTAGATTAGTACAGATGGATACCAGAAGTAAATATATTTTCTACACTATTTATAACGTAGTAAAAATGTTATTTCTTGCGGTTAGTTTTTAACATATTGTACGAGTATCTAGTTTTCTTGCTTGATACATTACTTCAGTATTGTTATACTAGTCGGTAAAAAGAAAAAGTAAATAAATAAAATATTTTAGAGGTAGATATATAACTATGTAGAGAGATCCACAGAAGACAGCCCAATTTCTGAACTCGCCACAAAAGAATATGTAACTGACTTAGCTAAGAATATGTAACTGACTTAGCTAAGTGATGTAAATATCTTAAAGTTAAAAATAAATACTTTGACTTTGACTTTCAGAAATAGAAGGCCCTTACCCAGGTAGATTTAAAAAAAAAAACGACGATAACGACAAAGTTAACAATTTTCCCGACAATGTATTTAATTGTTATTATTTAAAAAATATTATTTCGTTAAAACAACAATGGACAAACTCGAACAGAGCTGCAAATACCATTGGACAAACAATTTGATTTAATTATTATTCCTCTTAAAATACATTAAAATTAAATTCGATTCTTAAAATTAACATCTTTGTGAGTCCGCGCTGACAATGCCGTATACGGACCGGACGGACACGGACCCCAAAGAACAACTTTGATTGTGTTAAAACTCCGCCGGCCGACTCCGGCTAACGAATTAGCTCACCGACGACCGCGCAAAATGAGAAGGAATAATTAATATTTTGTAAGTATACTTATAATTCTCAGTAGGTCAGTATTTTTTATTAATTTCATCTGTACCGAATATCAAATATTTATAACATAAGAAAAATAAATTGTGATCTAACTCTAGTGTGAATCGTGTTTTATATATCAAATTGTTTCTTTTATTGCCTATGTTTCAGTATAAAATACTCACTATGCCTCCTTAAATAAAAAGCCAGCTTTAATAAAAAATACAGAAAATGAAAAAGATAAATTATTTTATATTTATAAAAAAAGAATCCAACTACTTCCCTTTAATCTAATAATTATGGCAAGCGTCTATTAGGTAGCAGACGGCCTAATTTCCCGGCTGCTAACGAGCCGCTAACCATGTTTCCTCGCGCCGGGAAGGTCGCCCAACCCTCTCGTTACAGCCTTCATTTAAACAGGTACCAACAGGTACCAACAGGGTTACTGCTTTTTACAAATTAATGAAAAAACATTGCCTTTAAATGTTTTTGTTTGCTTGAGATGAAGTCGTATCTTTTTACACATTAATGTTGATTTCGTCTCGCATTATGTTAGGATTCTCAGATTATGATCGGAACCAACTTGAAAAGGATCACGACCCACATCGCTCTGCTGCAGCAGGCAGCAGGTAAGTAATAAAATAACTTCCAACCCGTTAGCGAAGCGTGGTAATTATAGCAACACCTCTCGAGCAATTAGAGGCCTTAGTTCAGCGGCGAACTAGTTTCTATGAGAAATATAACATGACCGCGAGCTGATAACTGGTGTACATGTTGTAATGACAGAAACAAATTTCAAGTGGAAGCCTAAATAAATCATTAACTCACTCAGTAATGATCGCCCCCTGCCCAAGTTCCCGAAGATATCAATAAGCTTGGTCGTCTGCTGCAATAAAAGACTCGCTACTTCGACTCCAATCAACTTTTACTTCCAATTCTGATCCCCTTTTCCACTCTCCTATCGCTACATCCCATCTCCTGTACCATCTGACACGGTGTGCATTGCTCTTCAACTTGCATAAGCTCCCTAAGTCACGCGGTAATGGATTAGGTAAATGCTTGATTTTAAGCCTGGCAGTAGCTTGTAGGAACCCAGGTTGAGTTTAGACATGTTTATTGAGAGCCACTTTTGAAAGAGAATTTAGAAGTTTAGTTTCTAGCGAGGTCTCAAGTAATAAAGGAGTGTCAGAACTTCAAGGAAGTAAAGCACGTGTTCGGGTAATTAAAGTTGATCTTAAACAGGATTAAAGAGGAGTTATTTCAGGTCAATTCGATTAATCTGCACAATCGCGAATACCATTTTAACATTTTTTAACTGTGCAGAATTTTGTATGTACTGAATAAACAATTTTTATTAAGATATGAATGAAAATGTGCACATTACACAATACGCAACGACGACGCCTCATGTGCTTGCATTTAAATTGCCACGAAGCGAGGAGCGAGGGCCCGAGAAGCGAACAGACATAACCTTTGAATTATTTATTATTGTGTCTCCTGCAACGCTTTGAAATGAGATGGCATCTTACAAAGACAATAATAATAATAATAATAATATGTCGGACATCTCACACACGGCCATAATGTAGGTATGCTAATAGATGATTATACAACAAAGTAATTTTATTATACTACAAGGTGGGGTTTGATTACAAAGATTTTTAGTATTTCGTCAGATATGCAAATCTCTTAATTTTTCCATTATGGCGCTTTAGAATTATTCTCCTATACCCCCTGATACCAAATCGGTAGCATACTCCGTTTTTGCGTAAAATAAAAACAAATAGATACACTTTCGAGTTATTTTAACTTAATATTATATCTAGCCGATGAATGATGATGATACTACAATGTTATAATGTATACGTAACAGCCTCCGCCACTGCTCGTCGGCTTAAATTGTGGCGATTCAGGGTTTGAATCCCGGTGGGGCACTCGTTGTACCGTTATTACTTTGTGAGATTTTGCTCAGTTAGAACATAGTAAGCTTAAACATCAATAGGCTTACTATGTAAGTAGCGACAGGATTGACAGAACTACTATGGCTCTATTGTCACTATGTCGCGTTTGACAGCTTCTCGAGCCTGTGGCTACCTACATAGTAGGCCTACTGATGGCACGGAAATGTTTATGAGCTTTTGGAAAGGACACAAAGCAGTTGGTCCCGTCCGGCTACTAATAATTATCGATGAACTCGTCATAGGAATCATGACAAAAGTCTTAGGCGAATGAATACACACACTCACCCACTACGATAAAGCTTACTTAAGCCACAGAATAAATAATAGTACTAACTATTGCAAGCAACTGAACTATTGTATTGCGATTGGTGAATATTTCTGAAGTATGAGTTCTATAACATGCATGTTTCTCATTCACAGCAAACAATACACGCGCTAATAGATTAGTTTTTGCATCAGTTTTCCACAAGCATTGTTTGAAGGCGCGCAGCGGTGTGTATAAAGGCCTGTTGGCCGTGGGTTGATTAAAGCAAGTAATGTGACGTGTGAATAGGAACAATTGCGGTACTTTAATACTATAATATTATATTAGGTTTTCGCCGTTGCCGCCTGCGTTAACAGAATATTATCCCGTGGTAGCCTATGTTCTTTTTCAAGGTTTATTCCATCTTTGTACCACGTTTCTTCAAAATCGATTTAGTAGTTAAGAAGCCTATTTAATTACTAGGGATATTTTAAGTTTACACCTTGGGTTACATTATTGGAGTTTAATTAGGGATCCCTATTTTTAAATCTTTATATATAATAAAATAATACATAGTTTAAAAAACTAAAAAACACGCTTCCTGTCCGCCACCTTGGACGTCCGCCATATTGGATTTAAGTCACGTGACTTTTTTTTTCGTATTTCTGACAGCAAACCCTTTCATTTGATACCCATATCATGGGGGTGGATTTCAAACAGCCAGTTCGCCATCTTAGGGAGGCTGCCATATTAGATTTGCAATGACGTTTCTTAGCTAGTCATGTATTGTCATCAGAACTCAGAGCGTGTGCAAAATTTCATCCTACTCGAAGACCGGGAAGTGGGTCAAATTAAGATTCCAAGATTTTTTTAGATACAATAATGGGAAGGCCGCCATATTGGATTTGTAATTAAAATAGTTTCAGTATTTTCAGAGCCTATTCAATGCAAACAAACATACAATCAAATCTTTCCTCTTTATAATAATATTAGTATAGATTGTATGCGTCGTGTCAAGTTTCACTATTTGTCCAAAAGAGACTAGTGGTGGGGCAGTGGACTGTATTTGAGAATTTTACGAAAACGCGAGGGAAAGATGGCGACCAACGGCTAAGTTGCTACAAAATGAATCGAAAAGAATACGACACGATATAATTTGGTTTGCGAATTTATGCGAAAGGATGACGAGCTGTTTAGGAGCTGAGGTTTGGTATTCAGCTCGTTATAAGGAAGCACATACCTGGAAGCTGCAGAGTGATCTCGCTAGGCGACGCTATCGCTCCAAGCGTGTTGCACTGTCCTGGAGGTTGCACTGGCACAAAGTTTTTTGGCACCAAATGTTTTCACTAATAGGTATATTCACAGTTATTATAAAACGACAATTAGGTATTTTACTAGACACTCGCGGTTGCGGAGCGCCGAGACGAGTCGATACGATATGAAAGGCGTGTGGTCGAAGCGAAGCCATAGAGCGACTGATTTGTGTTGCTCGCGTCGAGAATCTTCCAATCTTCCAATGCGCGAGAGCGAGAAGGCTTTTGCACAGTTGCACATCTTGGGCAGGCATTGTGCGGGAGGGAGAGAGTGTTGGAAGGAAAGGGATGCATTTATCCACAAACCAATGCTATTTACAAAATAGTGCGAAAAACTATAACACGCGCAACCAACTAGGAAAAATAATAATAATGAGATGTCGCCTGATATAATGTATCTAAACTTAATCTAATTAATGGCTTGAAGAAAAATTGTTAATCGCTTATTAATCGCTTGCTTTCGTGTTATTAATTGAAGGCTGCATTACGCAAATACACGGAGATATCATAGAAGTATCTCCTGGAAACTGGTAGACGATATATATTCGATATTAATTTGCGGCGTGTCGGGGCGCGGTAACGAAGAGTCTGAGTACGATCAGATACAACTTCTCTTATACCATCCTGTGCAGTCAGCCCTAGCGATAAAAAAATTTATTTTGAATTTAGGTGTATGTTTGCTGGGTTGGTGAGTGTACTGAGTGCACTGACGTCACGTGTTCACGCCTCCGTGTTGCTATTAATTACAAGGAGCTTTATAATAATATGTTTAACCAACACCAACTAAGTTCAGATGATAACCAATTATTTGTTTGCAATAAGAAAGTAATGGTAGTAAGTTATTTGGTAATGGTATTGTTTAATATGTTCCTATTTTTCATACTTCATAAAACTTTCCCCTTTTGTTTGAAATGGGCGATCCTATTTCTGTTGTAACTCAATTGAACGTTCTCCCTCAAATTTCATAATTCAGAGTCTCATAGAAAACATTGGAGCTATTGTTCCACAAATGAGATTATCTGAAAAACTGTGTATTTCATTTAATATATTCAGTTCAGCGGCTGGTTGTTCCGTGCGCTAAGTCGAAGCCGGATGTATCGTGTTCGCAACTCGGTACAAGCGGCGCTAAGCTGCTGAGTAACTTGATAACAACCAAGCGGCGCGCTGATTACCAAAACATGTTTTCGTGTAGCAGGTGGGTAGGGGTAGGAAACATGGTTAAATATTTCTCAGTTCAATTATATTATGAGCTAAAGCAATTACAATAATAAGCCAGGTCACGCACTGTGTGTGTCGTACAATCTTAATTTCAGCTATAATAGACGTCCACTGTTGGGTAAAGGCCTCTACAGCAACCGGTTCTACGCTGCCCACAGTGGGCAGCGTAGAACCGGTTGCTGTAGAGCCCCACATCCATCCAAGCGGCGTCCCGCGACTCACAGCAATGGCACGACTTTTTTATCGCAGGTTTAGATTAGGGATACAAGGTTTTGTTATGATCCTTATGCTTGGCGATTCGTGTTTGTTTTTGTTTTCGTAGCAGTGGCTACGAAATGGGGTGCTCTCGGTGCTACGGCGTAGCGAGTGCACAAAAGACGTAACAGTAGCGAAAATAAAATTATTGAATAGTATAAAATGAATGTTGAAACATGTACGAAAAAGTACCCCACAGTAGTCATGTACCAACGCGTCTGTCTGTGGGCGGCTCGAGGGAGCCTCGAACCTAGGCCTAGCGCGTTGATAGGGAGAAACATTGTGAAGGAGACGGCGACGCCTGAGGGGCTCCATCTCTGATTATTATTTTTGATTTTGACTGCGCCCCTGCCCTGCGGGAATTGTTACCTAAAGGGTTCATGATGTCTGTGTTATATATAATAAGGTATATGTATGTATTACTATGTATGAATGGTTCCAAAGTTGCAAGTACTACTGACGACGCTATTCGTGTGGCTGGTTTCTGGGCCGGGAGCGGTACTATCTGAGCTTGCTGTCGACTCAAAAAGAAGATGAAGTTGTAAGTACTTACACAGACAGAGCCTTCAATAGAGCTGTGTCTCCCCCATGTCTCCCCTGTCAAACTGGGCCCGTCCTCCGTCACTCGGCTGGATTCAGTTAGCCCGGGGACGCGTCGCCGCCCGCTGACAGACGGATCGGCAGGGCAGTGACGAGGGACCTCGCTGAGGTAACATCACTCAAAATAATCTTTCAATGGTCACGAATTCCAAGTATCAGAGCTTACTACATTAGTTGTACGTAACACTTAAGTTAAAAAAAGATGTAAAATTAACTTAAAAAAACTAAATTGAATTTCATGTGGCATTCAATTTCTTGGAAATAGTCTAACTGTATAAAAAATGTGCGTTACAGTTTTTTTGGAAAAGAAAGTATCTTTCCCAAACCTTATCGATAGAACGTCTAGTATCCTGTAATATAATATTCATTACATTATCGAGAATCGTAGGTACGGTCTAAGACAAGCCAATTTGCTCTAAACCAGATCCTTCTGGTCTTGCCAATCTCGCAATCTCAAAAGAATCTTGGGTCAAATTATGGTGGTTGTACGCGTCGTTGCCGACTGTACCAATCCTACTGCACATACATTATTCAGAAGGTACCTGCGCCGAAAAACCCGGAGCATCTCGCAATAAGAGGCGTTTTATTTCAGTGATCGCGCCGTCGAGCCTTAATTTTTACGTCCCGATTCCCTACTCCGATAAATATCTGGGAAACCAACACGTTCATTTTGTTTTTTTTTTATTCTACTTGATGTCGTTATTAAAATGTACTCGTATATAATTTAATTATAGCAGGATATAACAGACTGCCAGACTATATAAAAAAGAAAGAAGATATTTGTACGATTTTCCAAAAAGTTTATGAAGTGATATTGAATATAGAATGTGTGTTGGATAATTGTATAAAATTACTCGATAAGACTAAGATTTTCAGTGAATAGCCGCTAATCAGCTGTCGACTATCACGTACTTATTCTTTCTTTCTTGACCAAGTTCTGACTGAAGCAACTTGTCAAAACTTCCCAAAACGTGCGTCCAATCAACGGAAAATTAATACCTCCGTGTCACAAAGAAGATACAGGGGATAATTCATACAATTATTACTGAGTTGCGTTCATTAGAGACGTCGAAAGAATGAAGTTTCATCGTATTGTGTTTCAATAATCGCGAGCCATGATTTAGGAGTACATACCTGATACCTGGCGCAGTATTACTATGATCGGCCCAATAGCCGGGAAAGGCCCGTGTTTCGCAAAACCCATCTAAAATTTCGTCTAGCAATGATTTCAAGGGCATTATTAATTATTTTATTGTTTTCTTTTAGGGTGATATTTCCGCGTGTGTTTCTTATTTTATTTTTACCCATGTTCTCAGTCACCAATCGCCATATTGCTTTGATTTTGCATTTGGCTTTATTTATAGTTTTTCTGGTATGTAATTGATACATATTTTACAGCATTAGAGATTATAAGTAAATAAAGCAAACACTCACCTTGACTGCTGGCCATCTCGCTCACATGTAGATACGTCACTATCACAAGAAAACCAAACTTCACAATTTCAATACAAATTTCACCCCACCCATGCACTTTTTGCTAGAAAGTTCCGTTACGGTAATTAAGATGGTTAATATCTAATTAAAGCGTTTTTTTCTTAATTTTAAAAAAGCCGAACAACAACGGCAGAAAATTATAGATGACTATATATTTGGGATTTCAACCTAAGATTATGTACACAATATTATTTAAACGAGAGGGTAGTCGCGCTTTGCCGCTGTCACAGATATCACAGTTTACGCACATCCTAATAATAAATTATTATAAATGCGAAAGTTCGGCAGGTTTGATGCTTGTTTACTCAATCATGTTTCAACCACAGATTGGGATGAAAGTTGGTACAATGTGGGTTATGTACTGTATAAGAATTAAGAAATAGGATAGTTTTTATTTTTCATTCTTACAGAATCTTGCGAGGGATTAATATAAAATATATAATAAATAGTTTGTAATAAAGTGGCGTTATTTTGTATGTAGATCTATTTATGTTGTTAACAATATGAAGTTTTTGTTATGTTGTTTATTATTATAAGACGTCAAATTTTGATACTAGCTTACACATCTTTACGCGGGTTACTTTTACGCGGATGAAATTGCGGGCAAAAGCTATTATAAGCAAACTGAGATTTACAATCATTATAAAAGTAAGTACCTACGTACAAATTACGAGGAAACTGCTTCAATTTCCTCTCCTGCTTGAGGGGGCATGCAGCGTGTGGGGGAGGGGAGAGAGAGATGTGAATTATTTCCCCGGATGGGTTTTGCAGACGTAATCCATTTGGGAAGGGTTCCGTCCGTCATCGCAGGCGGCGGTATAGGCAGTATGTATAACATCGGCATATCATAATAAACCTGTCCTAATTCATAATGTAAACTAGGTATATAATGAAAATATAAAAGTGACTCAGTTCCAGCCACCCACATCTTTATAGTAGTTCTACAAATTTGATAATGCTTATTAGTATTTCGAGTTACCAATGAACAAAGGTAAATTTCAAAATTTTATACTATTTAGTACACTAATAAAAGTGTGTCGAAACATCGCGAAAAATAACTTTTAAATTTTTTGTGCTAGATTGGTTGGAGTCGGATGGCAGTGTGTGAGATGAGATTTTTCCTCATATTATTTATTAGTATTCCTTAATAATTTTGTCAAACATGACTACACGAATAAATATACTAGCTAATTTAACATTCCGTCGTCGTAGGACTCACTTTAAAGTATGCTTGTAGCGAACGTCTATAGAGGAGACACTGAAATATCTCGAGCAGCGGCAGCACGTACGTAATTAAGACAGGTGCAGGTTCCCAAGACGAGGGAACCTGTGATAACGCGCGGGAGCGAGCAGGAATTACTCGTCACGTTTGCCGAGTCATCTATATGTCGCCGGCAAATTGTAGATCTCGTCATTTTACAGAATGCACCGGAATTTCACCCGGATCGGATTTGCAATATGCCGAAGGAGAATTGTAAAATGCCTTGTTATTTCATAAAATGTCAAAAGAAGTCGAGCGAATTTTGTAAAATGCCGTGCCAATTAAATAAAAAAAAGAAGTGTTCTACAATTTGCCGACGACATCACGACATGTAAATAGTCTGCTAGCGTCTGACAACTGACTGATGCAACAAACAAGACAAACATGTCTGGGCTTGATAAATTAAGTAGTCACTACAATAATTTCTTTCTGTGCCTTTATCTTCTGTTTGTTAATGTTTTTTGTAATGTTATCTGGTCAAGGTTCTCTAATTCTAGGTGAAACATTTTTGTGCTAACCTGCCATTGCGGCCGCCAGTTCAACAAACAATGTGCCCTGCCTGATTATTAACATAAATTAATAGGAAGGGGTATTCATTTCTGCTAATTCTTTGGGTTACTGTGAATATGTTCTGTGGTGAAGATCAAATTAAAAAGAAATCATACGGTTATTTAAGACCTAAACTTTTTAGCGGACCGTTTCAGCTGCTTTCATTCTGTAGTATTTTCCTTACTTCTTTTCTTCATATAATATTCCAGCCGAGGCACTTGAAGCTGTCCGGCCCGGTAAGCGGTCCGGCGGCTCGATCAATTGACACGTGCCAAGTCCAAGTGACAGGTGACGCGTAAGCGGGTCCGGTGACGTCACGGGATCGACCGCCGCGCCGCCCGTACTGATGAGTGACGTCATAGCGAGACGTGCACGTAGGGGTGGCTCGCTTAATATGGACTTTATTTTTTAATTACAGAACAACACCGCTTGTTGTTCATGAAACTGGTAGGTAACATCATGAGATTAAAAATCATCTTTTATGATTATTACTAGACTAGCATATTTTATTTGTTAAAATAATCATGTATATTATTATATAAGTGTTAAAATATTACAATTAATTATAAATTAAATTACATTGTCGTCTAGTGATGATGAGATGACGCTATAAAAAAAAGTATGATTAGGTTTTCAGGGTACAAACCCAAGACATCTTAAATACTTTAGTTTTGTATTTTTGTTGTGAAGATGAAAATTATTTCAATTAAATAAACATCTAGACAATATACTTTTTCAAACTTTCACGATTGTTTTCATAACTATTAAGATTTAAAACATTCCGGGGGGATTTAATATCCCGTTTTAAATCTTAGTAGTTATAATATCTAGACAATTTTATTTTATTAACGTATTTGGTATTACGATTGTGTGGGTGGGCAGCCCTGAAGAGAGTCAGGGGGGAGGGCTGGCTCACAGGGGTGCGGGGTGAGGGGACGCTGAATTATAAATTTGCCTCGACACACGTCGGCTTCACTTAAATTTTTCATCATGAAATTGTAAAAATTGCCTTGCTTCAAATAGTAATAAAGATACGAACACTTTAATATTAGTTTGTCGTGTTTTACGGGAAATTTGTTTCCGAATAGATATTATATCGACGTTGGAATGGTAAAGTGACTAACGTGTTTCTAGTGAATTTTACACTAGAGCAATTTAAAGTTTTTATTTTCAGTTAAAAAATAATTACTCATTATCTTTGATATTTAGAGGAAAGTATCCTATGAGACAGATAAATATAATTCTGTGATCCGTAATATGTGCTTAAGAAAAAATACGTAATCTTGTAAATCACAGAGATAAAAGCACGTTAGTCAATGGACATATTTTTGACAGCCTGCACTCTAAAAAAAATTTGATTAGCCCAATCAATATCTTGACAGTCGTAACAAAGCATCTTGATTCCATACGAGCCTAACAAGGACTTAGACGCATCAAATAAGGTAATCCTGATTACTTTTACTACTGCTACGTAACTGAGACAAATAAGGTCTTGTTAGATATTTACATGAAAAATAATTACGTCAACTAATTGATCCTAGCAAGATCAACTAGGCGCTTGATAATTATTATCATGACACGTAACTGTGCCAACTAATACGAACAAGTCAGGTCGACTAAGATGTAATCAATATTAACATGAAGAATTGCTGAATCAATTATTTGACCAACATAAGTTCAACTAAGAACATGATTATATTATAGTTATTGCTTAATCATTTCAACTAAGATGTGGATCAATTTTAACATGAATAATTAATGTATCAACTATTTGGTCATAATAAGTTCAACTAAGAAAATGATTACATCGACTTATGAACCTTATAAGGCTGAATAAAGATATTGGTCAATTTGAACGTTATTGTTTAATCATTTCAACTAAGATGTGGATCAATATTAACATGAAGAATTATTCTATTAACTATTTGACCATAATAACTTCAATTAAGAACGTGATTACATGGACTAGGCATCTTATGAAACTGAACTAAGATATTGGTCAATTTAAATCTTTAATGTTTAACCATTTCAATTAAGAAACTTGTTCAGTACAATTCATTCATGTTCAATTGTACTGTGACTCTCTTTGTCTCATTTACTAATACATTTCATTCAGGTCTAGTTTTTTGACGATCGACCTAGATCGGTTTAGCTTTACAAACACGGAAGGTGCGTTTGTGAAGCAAAACCGGTGTTGGTCGATTGCCAAAACCTAGACCTGAATGAAATGCATTAGTACCTAAATGAGACAAAGAGAGTCACAGTACAATTGAACATAAATGAATTGTACTGGACAAGTTTCTTAATTGAAATGGTTAAACATTAAAGATATAAATGTTGTAGTTAAGTTGTACAGTTTCTGTTACAGCCTGTATAGTTCAAAATTTAAATAAATACAAAAATATTATTATAAAGATTTTATTTATTAATTCAAAATTTAAACCATTTATAATCTTAAACAATTTCTACCTAAGTGTGTTAAAACAATTTTAGTTCTAAAGCAACGATATTATAGAAGAAAGATTCAACACTCTACATAAAATTTACGATCGAAATGTGGGAAAACTTTTTTGTACTGGCCTCTAACTGGCGTGCTTCCAACCAATTCGTGGAGGAATGGATCAGTCGACTTTTTGTTTTTCAGGCGTTCTAGCAGCTTATTTTTCATTAATGGAAAATTAATGAATAAATTGTCCATGTAAATGTCATGCGCAGCATTGAAGTCTTTATGTAGCTGGAATGAAAGAATACAATAAATAACAAAACTAAAGAAAACTGAGTGCAATGCTGTAAGCACAGCATATAAAATATGCACCTACAATTATTTATGCATCAGTGGACAGTAAATGCAGTTACACAAGCCAGTTGTTGCACAATAGCCCATAATCAATACTATGAAAACAAACAAAAATGATATAAATTAGCTTACCATGCACTGAGAAGAACTAGGCCCTGTACTCTGCATAGGGGGCAAATTTTCCTTCTGCGGCAAAATTTCCTTTTCGTCTTGAATTACTATTAAGTCCGTGTCCGTGTTTATAGTGTCAAACAGGGACAAATCGATGAGAGTCTAAAAATTAATGATGTAATTAATATCAAAGAGTTAATTCAAACACATATAACTAAGTCAGTCTGGGAAAGTCTGTAACTATGAACCTTATGAAGATCTGTTCCTACGAACCATGACATCAATTTTACTTTAAAATTAAGTTTTTAGAAAAACTGTATTCATAAAAAAAACTTGTACTCAGCTCGGGAATCGAACCCGGATGTTATGAAATATAAAACTAACATTATTTCCATTTAGATATTGATTGTGTAGTTCTTAAGCAGTAGTTTATTCAGAAACACCATGTCTAAAAGGAATCAAAGTGCAAACATGACATATAACTAATAAATAAATATTACAGGACAATCTTACACAAATCGGCCGAAGGCCGCGGGCGGGGAGCTGGCGTCAGCCTTACGGCCATGGCCAGGGTAGCCATTGAGACAAATGGAACAGATGCTACAATTAAATAGCAACTCGTCTTAAAAAAACCTCCCCTAACAAAACACTCGGAACAAACAAACAAATACAAATAAATAGGTAATGAAATATATTGTAAGTACTTACTGGTGAATTCCGGTATGAGGTTTTCGAGCTCCCAAGTCTTGAGTAGCTCAAATACTTCTTCCATGATAGGCGGCACATCTTCTTCTTATCGTGTCGATGACAAATTCCTTAGATAATTTTGGCCCAGAACCTAGCTACTTCAACTGCATTATCTGTGGCATCCATCAGGTCCTGCTGCGAGCAGTTGGCAGGGCAAGCAGGGCAGGACACTAGGTGGGCCATAGACTGCACCGTCCCACACACACACTCCAGATCTGGGTTCTCCGAAAATATATCAAATACACAAGTTGAAATTATCCGCACGCACTCACGCACTGACCGCACTACTGACCGCCGCACTGCACCGAAATAAAAAGGGGGAGGGGCGCGGGTGCGGAGCGGGTTTCGCCTAGGCTTCTCTTGGTTGATCGAACTAATCGATTAATTAATTTAACTAGAATGAATATCGATTTAACAATAAATTCTTAGTAGAATAAACTATACGCTTCGTAATTAAATACAATAAGTTAATCATAGTCGGATTGAATGTTTTATCTTAGTTGTTTTAAATATTATACGTTAAGTTGATTAAAATACCAAATCTTATATAAATCAACGAAGACAAAATAATGAAACAAACTATGCAAATGGTCATACCTATTAACAGACTTATCTGTTTTAACGAATTTGTTAAGGATTGAACTAACCTACGTTACATCATTATGCCAACAATTTAATAGTAGATGCAAGGAATACGATTGTTAGGATTAATAACATACCTTATTTATTAGTTCAATCACAGATACACTTATTGTTTTTACTGATCAGCTTTGTTTGAATTATATAAGATCGTAATTGATGTAATTAACATAACGTCAACTAAGAGAAAACTGCTCTTAGTTGGTCTTCATTTTTTAGAGTGTGTGAAAAAGTCTAACGAACTAATTTGTATAATTTTTAATCTGGTAAAACCGGCAGTTGACAAACTATTATAATATCATATTTTTGTAAATTGATATAAGTACTTAGAACTTGTGTTTGCATAGCACCTATAAAAGGATAACGTATAATCTTTATGTAATGTTTAACGTTGTAAAGCAAATAATCTCACGGA
This sequence comes from Teleiodes luculella, assembly GCA_948473455.1. NCBI lineage: Eukaryota > Metazoa > Arthropoda > Insecta > Lepidoptera > Gelechiidae > Teleiodes > Teleiodes luculella. The sequence continues at coordinate 72,641 of OX419593.1, read as the reverse complement.
GTTTCTAGTTTCTCAGTAAAGTAAAAAGGTAAATGTTAACCAGATGAGTATTTTACATCGGCCTATGTAACTTATAGCACAATTTATTTGTTATAATTTATTCAATACACATTTTTGTCGTCCAAAGTTAAGAAGAAAATTGAAGGCAGTTAGGTATCGGTAATGCTTTTATTTAGTAATAAAAATCTTCAATCAAACTCATAGGTAAAGGTAAAGTAAAAAACGTTTATTGTACTTTAATTAATTAATTAATATCGTCACTGTAAATCCAATTTTACTGAATCGCCAAAATGCAGTTTCGAGAAAAAGCCGTTTAAAGTTTTTTTTTACGAAAAAAATTCATAACTTTTTACCTAATCACTACCTAATAAAAAAAAAATATTATATTATTATTTATTTTATTATAAATAAATAAATCAATCAATTTACCTAATAACTGATGAAAAAAATAGGTAAAAATGCTTTTCCTTTCTAGTATTTTTATTAGTTTTCTGTTTGTTGTTTTTCTAGCTAGTTACTTTTAAATATTTTTTCTTACTGCACAAAAGTAGCAAAATTCCTTATAATGGCGGCATATTACCAAATAAACACAACATTATTTACTTTTGCCATAGTAATATTTTTCTCTAGAAGGCTCAATTTTATTCAAGGAACAATTTTGATTTGGAAATGATTCGCATGGCTATATGATCGAATCGAAAATAAATAAATTATTTGTTAGCCAGCCACGGTCACCACACCAACATGATATCTCGAATAATTTCTAAATTTAATTGTTTAGGTGAGGCAAATTACTCGGAGAGCTAACAGATCTGGACCAGCAAACTTATCGAACCGCCCTTTCGAGGTGCCTCTACGTCCCTTTGAGGTAGAGCAATGGATTTTGTGAGAATATTAACTTCATACCAGAAAGCCACAGGGTCGATTGTCGTGGTTTTAAGATTTCAGGGGATTTCTTTCTCATAAAGGTGTAGATTTATTTCTCATTTAAAAGTAAAACAAACTAATAAAACCTCGCTAGATGAAGTTAGCTATAATCCAACCATTGCTCATCCAAATACAAATTTGAACAGCTAGAAGTTGAAATGGAAACCAGCTTTAAATGACTAGCAAAATGCAAAGGAGTGAACAATTACTAAGGCAGGTTTATGAATACTCTCCTTACTGTTGGGTCTGAGTTCTTCAAGACTTGTCAAACATGAATAAATAAAAGGTCTTCAATTTTATTAAAGCAAGACGAGGGATAGTTTTTCAGTTTGAAGAAGATGCTTTGTACTACCAGCGTTACAAAATATTATGATCTTAGAACCTCTGACTCGCGATTACCACCAATTTTACACCTTGATATACGTTTATCAAGCGTTTTATAACGCTAACCTTTATAGGTTCAAAATTGTTACTAATAAGAGATCAGAGAAATGCGGACGTTAAAGTTGTGGCGACTACGATAGCGGGACAAACTAAGCTTTTCATCAATGTAACTTGTCAGTGACCCAAGAGTGCCGCCAGGCTGACCTGATACTGAGACAAAAGTCTGTCAAAGAAATGCAGACTCTTCCCTCCCCCTTCTAAATCAAATATAAAAGATATTCTCAAGAACTTTTACTAATTTTCTCGCAAATAGGTCCAATGACTTTCAGTCTACCGGTCAAACACCATGAAGTTCACTCCCAATAATTTATACTTAAGTTACATTAAACAGACCAGCTACCTAGTTGGGCATTGATGAGCTAAAATAAAATGTTCCAATCGAAACTTGGACCCTGCTGGAGTCTGTTCAGAGATGCTGAAGTTATAACCGGTATAAAGAGATGCTGAAGTGATTGTATAAGACAGCTACTGGGGATATCCAGGTTTAAAACTCTCGGATGACAAAGTATTTTGGTCAAAAGTAGAGGATGTATTTAAGCTTCTGGGCTGTCTAAAGTCTAAAATTTCATCATCATTTGACTGAGACTAAAAACGACCTTTGCATAAATCAAAAGTTTGCTGATTCTGTCAATCAGACGAAAGATAAGCAGTGCAGGAGTTGAGAATAAGGTGAATCGTGAAATCAAAAAGAAAAAACTCAAAGAAAGGACACTCAGTGTGTGCAGAAACTTATACCCATACTGAGACTGCCTACTGTGCCCACTTTGTCGTTTATAAATACTTATGTTTTTTTTAATATCTCAATATTTATATATATTAACTTCTGCAAAGCAGGAACAAATTGCACGGCCTCCCAGTAATATTTTCATACAACAGATGGTTATTCCCTTAGCACCTCTGTCACTGTCAATTAAACACGAATTTACTGATATCCTTCTGATCGGTCACATTATTACCATTGAAATAACTTATCAACAATTTTTTTAAATAAATTATGAGCAAAGCAAATATACTAATAGCCACAAACTTGGTAAAAAAAATAGTGGCTAAATTACGTATGAGCCAATGCTTCTTTAAACCCGAGGTGTAAAATTTCTTATTCGCCATGTATCATTCCTAGTAACATAAGCCAAAATTACTTAATCATCAACTATACATCAACAAAGCAAGGCAATACAACTTATACGACACACGTCAAAAAAACGCCGGATTTTATGTCGCTTCAGTAATGGCGAAAAAAAATAACCGCCTTTTTTTGGGTTACTGATACGCCACAAAAGTGCTTTTATCATAATGCTAGTTAGACAGATCGACGCAGAAAAATTTGCCTCGTAAGTCAATATGGCCAAGTTGGCGGTTCAGTAATATTGCCTTTCCAGTGACGATATATTAATTAATCTCCAAAATACCCATAAGCAAGAAGCTTACAAAACGACCAACGTGCAATACTGTCATAAAATGAGGCATTGTAAAAAGATTTAAGTGTATTTCTTCCTGCTGAGTTTTTCTGGTAAAACGGCTAACGTGCAATTTTATATTTTATGTGAATAGGGTAAAAAGACTTTGAGGGTGATATATGAATACTTTGGAACACAAAAACTTCTAACGATACATATATTAAAATCATAAAAGGTTAACTTAACTTTTACCAAAAATTTGACTCATATCTTAGCACGTTAGCTACATGATGACGAAAAACGTGCGTCTTTTTCAACGTCTAAAGAACTTTAAATTCGTCAGACTGCGATGAAAGCCAGTTCGTTAGACGCAGAAAAATTAGCTGATTCCAATTATATATATAACTCATTGTACCAAAAATGGTCTGTTAGTCACTTTACCATTCCAACGTCGATATTATGCCCTTTGGCACGGTGATTTTAGGGTCTTTTATTTTTTTGAAGAAAGTTTTATAGGATGAGTTATTGTCTAAAAAACAAGGTCTTGCATTCGGACCACGTGACTTGACACAAGGCTACGTCATCATGCTGTTCATCCCTGTCTATTAACACGCATTCGACAAGGATGAACAGCATGATGACGTAGGCTTGTGTTGTTTTTTGAAATAAATTATTATTATTATTATTAAGTCACGTGGTCCGAATGCAAAACCTTGTTTTCTTAGACCATGGGGCGAGGTTCTCGTAGCTTCTTGACAGCTAGTTGTGATATAATCTATTGCCACAGTGCTTCATGTTACTCGGGGTGGAGACTGTCGCGTCACGACTAATTGGACTGAAAATTAGTTGTTATTGGTCACTACTAACAAGCAGCAGGTTCATAAATCTGTGAGTTTACATACTGTGTATATGTGTGTGTATTATAGATATGTGTACATGTGTCCGTGCTCCCACAGGAGGGATAACGAGCGTCGCCGGAGCCGCGCCGCCGCCGTCACAGTCCTCTATCACATTAGTATTGATTGCTCTGACACACCGGCCGCGTTGGGCATGGCGACACATGGCGACACATGGCGACGCGACACGGACATGTTTGACACGTGTACGTGTGAGTAGCTGTCCAAGTGTCCACGAAATAGGATATCCACTCTGTGGCGTCACGAGCAATATTAACGAACACGACAAACTAAATTTAATTCAGCACAGTGGGCTTTACACGCGGTGAACTACAAAAATATCAAATCATAATATTATGTGTCAATCGTGCAGTTTTTAAATAACATTTTTATTATTATAGTCGGCTGGTAATTTTCTGTATCCGTATTGTATCAGGGTTTGTAGATAGTACTAACGCAGTCCCTTCTAACTTTGAGGTACTAAACATTTCCACGTCCTCAATAAACCTAAATGCTCTCCAAAGCCTCTAACACTTGACATTTGACAGTTCTGTTGTCGCGTGTCACGTCGCGCGCACTGCGAAGGGCCTCTCCTGATTGGTCGCCTTCACATTGGGACTCCACAAACACCCTCTCTGATTAGAGCAATTTGTACCGACGTTCAGTTTAACATTGCTCGGGATTCCGGCCGATACAGGGTTACAAAAATGTAATTAAAACTAAATCGGTCGGTTTTAGATTCCAAAAACATCAGAGGAAAATAGATAGCACGACTTTTGGTCTTATTTCAAAAGGTTTTTCTTTCAATCAAAAGATTTCTGTATCTTACTTACTTTTCCTAGCCCTAATGGAAAACAGCACAATAACGACTTACAAATTATTTTGTAAATAGTAAAATTAACAAAAGTGTATAATATAATACATGTAGATACTCGTGTAGCTTTTTTAGTAACGTTTTTTGTCAACCAGCATGCCTTCTATAGAATATGGACGAGATTAAGTAACATAATCGTTTTTAGCCTGAATCGCGGCCCTGTGTCAATGAATCAACGAATCAATGAAGCTGCGACTCCGGGATTGAGCTGCGATTGGACGCAAACAGCGCCTCGTCTCCGAGCGACGACGCCGACGATGGATCTCCAAATGGGGTTTATTCCGATAGCAGTTCAAAGTACCTGTTTCAAGATCTAAACACTGACAGTAGCAAAATCACGACAATGTCTGTAAACCTAATATATTGGTAAGTTGAAAAATGTACGCAAGTTTTAAATAAATGCCTTAAAAACAGTAATACTGTTCCTTACATCTATAGTTACATCACTGTCTTTTCTTCAAATGTTATAATACCTTTAAGCGTAGTTTAAAAGATATTGGCCAAGAAGCCCTGAAAGATAGGAAGTTGTAAAATGTTTTTCAAAAACCGGAAAAAATTATTTTCTTTTCTGTTGAGTATATTTTACTGTCCTACTTCCTCTCTTTTCTTTCATTGTATCCGAACTTGGGGTACTTCTGGCCAGTCTTTTGAGTAGTTATCATGCTCGTTCCGCCATCTCTCACGCGGCCATCCACTTCTACAACTATATGTACTTATGCCTGTTGTGAATTAGCTGATTACTATAACAATGCTCGTTGAGTTAGGTTCTAATGGCAGCAGAGTGAATGGTGCATTACCAGAGGCGAGCGAGTATTGCGCGGGCGCTGCGGCGAGCACTGTGCGGCGACAAAAGGGCGCTACAGCCCCATTGTACGCGCGATGGTAATCTCAACGTGCGACGACGCACTGTGGGTCGGCGCAAACTGAAAAAGGTATTTTTCTTTACAAAATCATTTATCAACTTCAAAGCTAATAAATAAATACCAATGACCGGAGGTTATCCATACAGCAGCGCTCGAATAGAAACTTCTCGAGTACTTATGTCGCCGATAGACTTTACCAGATTTTACGTCACAGTTCGTTCATCCATCAATACTAAGATATTTATTCTAAGACAAGTTATATCTTTATTGTACTGCCCACGTACCTTTTTACTGTTTACTTTTACCCTGGAGAATAAAACATGACTCGGTAAAAAATAAAATTATCAAAATAATATAATTATTTTTAAAATACAAAGTATTTATCACAACTCTCAAAGATAAAATATATCATTAAACTGAAAAATAATTTCACATTTGTCGGTCTGGGATAAAAACTCACATAGCGATACTATTTATTTTTACTATCCTACCCACGATTTTACAAAGCTGGCCCACAGTGCACGCTGAATAGAGGGGCGAAGGGAGAGAGCCTCACAATGCGACTCCTGCAGCGGGCAGGTAACACACAGCTTGAAATTGGATGCATTTGCCACACCAAATGCACTGTTTATAGAACAGGGACTGAAGTCGTTTCATTTACGGAAAACGCGAAAATGGATCGAATGAACGCAACACAACAGCCAATCGAGTATGTAAACGCGAAAACCAATTTAACATCAAAATGAACGTTTATTTCGCGGACCAGATTTAATCCCAGTTCGTGTGTGTAAATTAAATTTAAATATTCATTGCACATTTTGGACCGCGAGTCGCGTCACGCGTGCGGGTGACGTGCGGCCCGCGCGGTACATCCACCGCGCCTCACCGCAGCAGGCGGCCAGTGTACGGTTCAAACATTCCCAAACTAAATAGTGTAAAGTAGCAATAGCAGTGCGATTACAGCAGTGGATGTGATATCCAATGAGGGATTTTCAAGATGGCATTTAAGAAAAAAAAGGTTCTATTGTCTCAAACAGATGGCGTGCATGTCAAATAAAATGTCAAAAGCGAGCTTGTCAAACCAATCAGGGCAGATAAAAAACTGGCAACTCTATTGTTGTCACGTCAATCGTCACACACTTTGTTGTGTTTTATTTTCGTTTCGTGTTTTTGCGTGCTGAGTTGTGTTAAAATTTTTGATTCGTTTTACCAGTGACCTTTTGCTACTAAATTTTGTGACTCCTTTTCCTACCTTCAGGCACGTCTATTTTGTTTAACGTAAGGGTTAGTGCAGCGCCATCTCTTAAGACCATAATGAAACCTTTTAGAACTGTCAAAATGAAAATCCCTCATTGCACTTGATGGGTGCACTCTGTCTATCTAATATTATGACGTTTCGTTAACATTTAATTTAGAGATGAAATGCAAAGTTACCATATCACAAAAAGTCAAATTTCAGCTGAAAGATCTGCAACCAAGTAATAATTTAGACTACTTTTAATGCAAGTATAAATAAATATATATCCCTAGTAGACGACGAGCATGAATGATGAGATTGATGAATGTGGATGAAGCGAAAGAAGTGTGTATAGACGTAGCAAGTGGAAGATCTGCCATTTCCAGAATCTGCCATTCACCGAAAAAAGGCAATAAATACGTCTCTGCCTACCCCTCCGGGAAAGAGGTGTGACTATGTGATGTATAGCTAAAAAGAGTAATTTCCTACATAATATTACACATTATTACTATAAACTCTCCTTTTGTCCACTTTTACACTTCTTCATTACGTTGAAGTTATTTAGATAATAATCTAATTTTGTACTTCATTTTCATTCCTCATGTTTTACCAAAACACGATATAGTAACTTAATTTCGATGTTAAAGTAGATAAATAAAATGACGCGAGCCATACCGCACCGAGTAGACACTTTTGAAGAGCTTTTAAACGAATACCCAGTTTAAACACGGATAAAGTTAGTTCGACCGCCGCCGTGGCCTGTTTACATCCTCATCAGGCGAGATGGCCCTCACAAGTCGCTCATAATCACGGATGAGTGGAGACCGCTCCCCCAACCCCCTATCACCCCCGCTTACCGTGGAGAGCAACTTTGATATGGGTATAAGAAACGCGTAAACCCGGTGATAAAAGTTGGGCACGCGTGATTGGCTTATAGCGCAGCGGCGCTCTCGACTGGAAGCTGGGGTAATAATAACCCTTACTCGTGTTAATTTGATGTTATGCAATATCTGGAACGCCGAGCATCCTCGGTTCGTCTTTGGCTGAAAAGATAGTGATAGGTACTTAATTAGTCTTTAGAATGGCTATCAACGGTTTTTGCAACTGTTAAAACATTGGTTAAAAAAAAAATCTTGTCAACACGCCCGAGGTTCGTTGTTTTTCACTAAACCCTTATTGTACTAAATTAAATTTTCTTACTTTATTTATCTCGCCTTTCAGAAAGCAATTTAGTATTAACTAACTAAATTAACGTTACAAAAGCAATTTCAGCGAACAAATTTTATGTTCGAAGTATCGATTATTCTCAGTAAATCAAGCGCAACTTCGATAAGTTGTTAAAGTTTTGTTCTTATCGTAATAATAACCCTGTGTATTATTCAAAAACAAGTAATGTAAGCTCAAAGAACCCGCAGTTGCCTTTCGCTGTTCCGATAGATATTGCACTGGGAATCGCTAGTAAATTCAGTCTGTAGCAGCGAGGCTGCGGCTCGGCTCACTCGGCCACAGAGTGTATGAGGACACATTAAACTGATGATGTGCCTACGCGGTTGTTTGCCCGACACGGCACTCACATATTAACGGTTGGCTACATTACTCTAAGGTAGGATTGATGTAGGTTTTGGGTTTGGTTTTGTAGGGCCTTCTGCTCCCCCGCAAGTAAGGTAAAGATTACATTGTATGGTCATGTATGGTCATGTTCATAAAGTGCATGCAGCCGTATCACGTGCAGTGTGCAGTGTACAGTTTATTGTAATTCTTGGTTTGTTGTTATCTGCATTATATGTGTACCCATTAAGGAGCTCGAGTGTAACTGATATATTTTAAAGAAAGTTAACCGTGGGTCAAATAATAAATTCAACAGTAGGTTCTGTTCTGTTCAATTCACTCTGTGTCTGAAGCGACCAACTTGTACTGGCGACCGATAAAGTTGCAGCTATCCGGTAATTCCATTTAGCAGCGTGTGCCGCCCCGCAGCTCCTTCGGGAACGATGTCTTTTGATGCAATAAGGTCCTGCTCTCTTGCTTCGCCTTCGCTCTTACTCGCCAATACTCGTATAAGTTATATTACTATGGTCTGTTTCATATAAATCCGTACAAAAGTTTATCGACCTCTTTCTTTTCTTGAAGATTTGTATTTGTGTGTGTGTGTGTGTGTGTGTGTGTGTGTGTGTGTGTGTGTGTGTGTGTATGTTTGTAATGAATAAACTCAAAAACTACTGAGCCGATTTCAAAAATTATTTCACCTTTAGAAAGCTACATTCACCCTGAGTAACATAGGCTACCTTTACGGTAAAGGTAAAAAAAAGGTAAGGCTTTACCGCGAGAAAATGCCTCTTTCCCACGGGAAAAAACTGTTAACGCGGCAAAGCTACGGCGGAAAGCTGATTAAAAATGGATAGTATTTAACCGTACCTCAAATTATTCTCTTGTTCCACCTAAATATCTTCACCAAATTATACTCTTGTTCCACCTAAAATACTAATTGTGCACCAAAACATGCAAAATTGAGACTTCTTGAGTTATCAACTTTGAAAAATTCATAACTACGGCGGCGGTCGCCGGCAGCTGCCGCGGCACGCTCGCTCCGCTCCCTCAGCTCCCTTCGCTCTGTTATTGACATCAGTCTAACCTAACCTAACCAACCGATTTGATTCTGGGTAGATTTGTGTTTTTAGCGGGGGGCTGCGCCCCCGCGCCCCCCCATCTCCCGCTTCGGTTGACGCCCTTGGATATTTGGTGCAAGATTAGTATTTTTAGTGCACGAATAATATATTTGTTGTAAGATTAGATTTTTTGGTTAACAGAAAATTATATTCCGTTAAAAATAATGTAACTCCAAAATATCTGGCAAAGTCACACGCTCACCTTGCCTTCTACTACTGTATGCCAAATTACGTATTTGAAGATAATTTCCTATAGTTTTATCGTATCGTTTGAAAAAAATGTACAAATTGTATGCAGGCGTTAATGACCTTTTTTCCGGATTAATATGAGACAAATCATAGTGGTTTCCTTTTTCAATCATGCATTTGCGATCACGATTTGATGACATTTGATCTTACTCATTATTTTAATTGCATTCCAAAATGGTATCTATCTAGGGTGTTACATGATTTAATCTGTACTGTCACGGACCCAACAGCCACAACCAAGGGAAAGTAAGAGGCTGTTACGGGTATTTGTGGTACCCAATATTTAAGTAAACAACAGTGATAGCCTTAAACAGTATAATAATGAAATTATAATCAAAACTATATTACTCGAAAACGATTGAAGCAAAAGAAATATGAAAATAATATGAAAAAAAAAAGAACAGAGCTACTTCGAAATATCCTGCCGCGGTTTAAGGCGACGACGACGAAGGGATTGGGCTTAGTGTCACAAAGACGACAAGTAACCTGACAAATAAAAATATTATTTTTTTAATTGAAAAGTCCTTCGTATGTGATTGAAATTTGTTTTTCATGCTCCCGTAAAGCAAGGGTCTGCCACCTCTGTAAGGAAAAAAATAACTTTACAAAATTTATGCAATATGCAAAGTAGAGACTTGTTTTAACAATCTTTCTATTCTTTTTTTTCTTTCTATTCTATTCTATTCTTTTCTAAAAACCCTTTAAACCTCCATTTTTTACATACATACCTACATAACACTAAACTAAAAAAAATAATAATCCCCGACTCAAAACCGTTACTTGATCCTTTCAACAACTAGAGAAGAGCTCTAAGATCTTTAAATGGCTGAAGATATTTTCTTGGATCATAGCTAAGAACACTCAATCTAGATCAAAATCGGCGCATCTCTTTAGGAGCGACGCGACGATGCCACAGACAGACAGACAGACACACGCGTCAAACTTATAACACCCCTCTTTTTCGTGGGGGGTTAAAAATAGGTGCAAATGAAATACAAAATGTATTTACTTACGCATTTGATCAATTTTGTAAAGAAAATATTACATCCTAGCGCTGCGCCTATTCTAAATAATTTAGTGTTTCAATTCAAATCAGTAACAATGTAATAGGTATGATCCCGAATTGTACGTCCAGGGTGGTCCAGGAGACAGGAGTGAAGGCGGAGCCTGGTGCGGTGTGCAATGGCCTCCCGCCAGCTGCAGTCGGGCCGCGGCCGAGCTGACTGACGCGTCCAGATACCGGCGGCTCGTTCGCGGAAACATCCCGACTTCATCAACTGGGGAATATGGCTCGAACATAACTCGGCAATTCGTGAGGCGAAAATGAACTAGAAAGTCTTGTAAAGAGGAATTGTTGATGTGGGGATTATTTTACTTTCTTATAAGCGTGTCTAACTTTTAATAAATAGTGAAGCTTTTACTAAAGTTAGTACCTATTATCGAAGGCAAGGGACGTACTTCAGCTGAAACGATGACATTATATTAATCAGTATGAGTACATAACTGTTACCACAATTGATTCATTCATCACTACATAGTATAAAATAAAGTCGCTTTCTCCGTCCCTATGTCCCTATGTCCCTATGTCCCTATGTCCCTTTGTACGCTTAAATCTTTAAAACTACGCAACGGATTTTGATGCGGTTTTTTTTAATAGATAGAGTGATTCAAGAGGAAGGTTTATATGTATAATACATTCATAATATACTGAAGGATAACCCACAATAACCATTTTCCCGTGCGGAGCCGGGGCGGGTCGCTAGTTTATTATATTTAGATCACAGGAAGAATAGTAGCGTTTTTAATGATAATACGATTTTGAATACCTAGTATATTTTAGGATATTTCTGAAATAATAACATGATGCCTTGCGAAAAAAAACGGTGGGATATGCATGAGCTGTTAACGACAAGACGCCAAGTAGTCACATTTGTCAATTATGTCACTTTCCATAAAACATTGACGCCATATTTTGTTATGCAGCCGGACTGGCATGAGATTGCATGACTGAGTTCACGCCTATACCAAATTACGTATAGCGGCAGCGCGCTATACTCTCATACTAATGTAGGAAATTTGATCACGGTGGCTTTTTCACAGCATTTTGACAGTTAAATGTGCTACGAACTCTTATATCATAGCTTTTTATGCTACGGGGCTAGTGGGGATGCCTAAGACAGTGAATTCTCAGTTCCTGGAAGGGCGTGTAGGGGGTGTAGCGGGGTGGGGGGTGTTTGTATAGGCGCTTGTTATTCTGATCGCGGCCTGAGTTTCCGGTCATCGCGTCCCATCGACGATTCAAGACTAATGTTTGGAAGATACTCTTGAAATTCGAACGCTTTTTCTTCGAATTTTATTTGTTATTGTTGTTTTTTGTTAGTGGTATTCTTTACTTTAATAGAATGTAGAATTTTCATATTGTTTTCTTTCTATTATTATAGGTTTAGCGGAAAAAACGTAAAATAAATTTTGTATTGGATCTAAAATTAAAATTTCCACATTGAAGCTTTCTGTGTTTACGTTTTTTTTATTAGTTAAATATATTGATAGTTATTACTTTTTTAATAATACCTATCATATTATTTAATGCTTATCGGTTGACACGGCTTTGTCTTAAAATATATGAACCAAATACCAACCAGCCGCCGGGTCGTGATACATAGAGCATATTTTATTCTTGTTCCAATGATGTGGATTATAATAATTAATTGTAACGATCATGTATTTTTTGTATTCAACCATAAGCGGTGTGGGCAGAACCGAAGAACGTGCAGCGTTTAAATAACAAGGGATTTGTATTCAGGGCACAAGGCTTCTAACTTTCGGGCGCCGAATCTGCTCAGCAATTCGGTTAGGCCTCCAAACTTGCGCAAGGCGACCTCTAGGTAAAGCCTCGTGCTAATCCTCCACTTGTAACTTTAATTGTGTTCAATTACACCGAAACTACAAATTATTATACTAAAACTATGTAATGGTTTTGTGCTGAAGTTTAAAATTAAATTTGTGCCTCCGTTTTCTGTGAAAGGGTTGTATTGTAAATCGAATAGTAGAAAAAAATGTAGATCACAATATGAATGATCTTTACCTGCAATAGCTTTATCATAAAATCCAAAGGAAGAATTCCGTCTATTCCAATAAATGTTCAGATTATCATCTATCTTATAGGCAAAATAATACATAGGTACATAATACAATAATCGTTTTGTAGTAGGTACTTCACCGCGAGTTGGTGTCTGCTGATGACACGGAAGGAGAGGGAGCGGTGCGGGGGGGAAAGGAAACGAATGAAAGATAAAGGAAGGAAGTCATTTCACCTACTTTACTCTCTGTGCCCCTGGTCCCGCGCCGCCGCCGCCGCCGAAGCTCTAGCGATCAATCGTGCTCACGTTTTGATGTGACAAGCGCTTCCTGAACTAATGCCCCATTTTGTTCGAGATGAGCGTTATTCATTTATCTATAGTAAATCAGTGATCTTAAAGACTACAGAACCATTTACAAAAAAAGATAATAGTGCGAATAATTATGATGGTTGGAGCTTATTCTTTTTTTCGGTTCAATTTATTTTCTACGCCTCGTAATTATATTGTAACGATAAATTTTGAAGTTTCTATACCTATTTGAAGTTATATAACTTGTAATGTAACCCAATTCCAAATGTTTCCCTGGCCAACATGAGGCAGTAAGTAGTGGTATTAGTATAATAGCAATATCATTACCCCGTGCGGATCAGCGCGGCTTTGGCCGTCAGCTGTCAGCCGGGATGAACCGGGATGAGCGGCCGGGGCCACCGCGGGAGATAGCCCGGGTGTACCCGGGCGTAGTGTGTGGTGCGGTGCGACCTCGCACGGCTCGGGCTTATCGGCGCGTTTAGCTGCGAATTGATACTATAATAATAATTACAATGTGAACTACCTATGTTTTTTCTAAATAGATTAATTTTTGTAAGTTATAGAATGCTCTCATGCTCTGACGCTAGTATTATCATTGAAGATGTCAAAGGATACGAGTTTAAACCACAGGTTTTTACAACAATTTTATTTTTAGAACAATGATTCGGAAAGTAAAATAAGAAAGTTCTAAACTGGATGTTTTCAAAATAATACAGGTTTATTTGCTTCTAATTTTAATTATATTGGTATTCTTTACAGATAAACACTACTTTTTAACGGCCAACTATAAACAGTCTGTACCACTGGAGCTTATACCTTGGTAAATGCTAACAAATGTTAGCATTGCGGTCGAAAAATTATTTTATATAAATCTTTATTCGAATAAAAACCTTGCGATTGTATTTCTATTGTTTGATTTCATTGTGCTGTAATCAGTGTTAATGTTATCTAGCCATTAATAATATAAGGACTACCGTTGACCTAAAAATCAAAATGTCAATTGCTTTATTTTTATAAAACCATCTAATCCAATCTACGGATTGGCTATTCAGCCTGGAAGGGCTATGACAAAAGTTTGGTGTTTCATGAAATAACTTACCGAAGATTTAATATCAAGGCTACCAACAACTTGGTGTTAAAATCTTATGATGATTCTGGAATTTTTGATCGAAAATGTTTCATATAGCTCAGTTTTAACACATACCTTAATCACCCATCGAGAGAGACAGCGCTCTCGTCGAAAGCCACAAAGTAGCGGCTGTGAGGGCAGGTTTAGATCCAGATGGTTCAATGGGAGCCATCGGTCCACAGCATCGAACTAACAATGTAACAGGCGCGCGGCGGATCAAGAACCAATCCCTTCGTTTATGTAAACCTTTGGAATTGTATACCTTCAACTATACATAGTATTATGCTAACCAGACTACAGAACTGCAGGCTTAACGAAAAACTACTAATGTATGTTTGATAAAATTTTCTATATTCCCATTCAAGTTCAGTTTCTTAATAATAAAAAGACAGCCGATCATTGATTTTAAGTTACAAGATATGTATATAGATTTTTAAAATAAAACTGGATTATAAAAATTTGCAACATGATTTTTTGGTGGTGATAATGAAAGCTGAATAAAATGAGCTTAACAATGTCTGTGCTGTGAAATCATAAGTCAAAAGAGGCGAGGATGTCTTTCTTAAAATGTCGTACCTATTGTGTAGGATTGATTTAGCATTAAAATATAACTTCGCACCAATTTATTTTCAAACAAAGTTAACAAAACTTTGATGCCAATGAAATAACGAAAATATTGTTAGAATTCGAATGAAAAGCGCGCCCTTGAAACTCTTAATAAAGGAGATATTAGATTACTTCTCATTTTTTAATTAATTCTTGAAAATCTCATTCAATATGTAGCCGATTAATTTTTTACTGATTGGAATGTTATTTGTAACATCTGTCTGTATTTACCGGATGAAGAGAGGAGTATTGACGGAGGGGGTAATCCTGTTTAATTTATTCAGATCCCGTGTCGTCAAACGGCGCCGGATAATATGACGTGTTCCAGAGATCGGATCTCGCGCTAAGCCGCCGCCGCTCGCACAACCGATAACAGCCGCGCGAGATCTCAGCGATCAAAACATTATACTATCTATACGAACAATGTTTAGGAAAGTACCAATTGATACAGGCATTTGATTTTAATAAAAACTGTCGGGTCTTTCTACAGTAACTTTTAAATCAGATTTGCTGTGGGGCCTACTATGATTAAGGTGAATAATAAGCCTAGTTCATACAATTCGGTTCAGTGTGGGTTGCGTGGTGGTTTGTTTGCCTTTACATTATGACTTTTGTGTTCAAATTGTATCTGCATAAACTTGCAATCATATACACTCTTCAGATTGTTTTGTATCACAGGCAGTAGTTTACGTTTTAATTTTAGTTACGATGTTTTCCCTTTGACTTTTTCTGATTTTATTACTTCTAATAATATACCAAAATAAATAACCCGAAAGTTGGCATTATTTACAAAGTCTGCCAAATAGGATGAAAACATATGAGTGTTTTCTTAGCTCTTAAGAAAAAAGGAAAACTGAGTAAGTTATGGCCACCATATCTTGTTAGGAAAGGTACGTATTGTTAGCATACTGGATTATTTTCAATACAATACAATATAAATATATTTCTCTACTGTACTTACTATTTTTATATTTATTATTATTTTATAAACGCCTGTCTGCCCTGTGAACGCATTTCCTAGAAGAATAAAGAGATTTCCCTCTGCAAAAACATCACGCAAATCTTGTCCTAATAAATTACAATTGATTTGTGTGAGGCTTTCGCGTTTTTTAAACATCGCAAATAAGACCCGGGTAAGAATGTTACATAAATTACAATTTGTTCCTATTTTCTCGCTTCTTTTAATATAATGCGAGAAACATAAAAAAAATATTCGATTCGATGCAGTCGGTCTTAAGATTTATTTACTGTTACACGAAGGGAAAAAAAATTGGATAGTATTTAACAGTACCTCAAATTATTCTCTTGTTCCACCTAAATATCTTCACCAAATTATACTCTTGTTCCACCTAAAATACTAATTGTGCACCAAAACATGCAAACTTGAGACTTCTCGAGTTATCAACTTTGAAAAATTCAAAACTACGGCGGTCGCCGGCCGCTGCCGCAGCACGCTCGCTCCGCTCGCTCGGCTCCCTCCGCTCTGTTATTGACATCAGTCTAACCTAACCTAACGAACTGATTTGATTCTGGATAGATTTGTTTTTTTTAACGGGGGGCTGCCGCCCCCCCGTCCCTCGCTTCGGTTCACGCCCTTGGATATTTGGTGCAAGATTAGTATTTTTAGTGTACGAATAATATATTTGTTGTAAGATTCGATTTTTTGGTTAACAGAAAATTATATTCCAAAAAAAATTAACAGCTCATACATATGTATGTACCTACCGAGGGGCTCGAGCCTACCCAGAAATCAGAGTGAACAGGCCTTAGTCGACCACGCTGGCCCCCGCGGGTTGGTTAACTTCACACACAACCCTTGAATTACTTCGCAGGTGTGTGCAGGTTTCCTCACGATATTTGCCTTCACCGTAAGAGCGTCAAATATTATGAATTCGAAAATCGAAAACACTGGTATGGCACGTGCCGAGGTTTGAACCGGAGAACTTCCGAATGAAAGTAAACGGCCCAAGCCACTTGGCCACCGACGCTCTCGTACACGTCTTGTCTTTACCCACTTGTAAGTAAGTATTTTTTTTACACTTATTTTATTTCTTATTAAAAAGATAATCGGTTCGTTTAAATTATTAAATATCAGTAGGTATTCACCGCTGGGTCGCACCTATCCTGGCAGGTCTCAGCCGCGGGCCATGGTCCTCCGATCGCATTAAGTAATTTCCACGTGGCATTCGGCCCACGTACACTATCCTCTTCAATTCGGCCCTCGCGGTCACGCGGCCCAAAACGACCTTTTGTTGGAGACATATACAAACATAAACCGAATTGGTTTCCAATATCATATTCATATTCATATTCATATTCATATTCATATTCTTTATTTTGTATTAAGTATACAATGTCAATATGTAGGTATATAACATGAGAACAGTAAATTACATTATTAAGTTAAAGCAGGTCTTAGGTACATTAGCATTATTTATGCTATTAATAATGTCAAACGGAATAGTTAAATAATTAATACAAATGTATATAAATTAAAATAAAATTGTTATAAAATATTATTATCAACATCCAAGAACTCCTGAACCGAATAGAATGCTTTTTGGATAAGCCAAGTTTTTAATTTTCCTAGGAAAATAGGTTCGGATACAGAATCCCTAATAAAGACAGGTATATTATTATAAATAAGGGAACCCATGACGTGCAGCGATCTGTTGCTCTTCTGCAGTCGTTGAGGAACTGTGTCCAGCGGTCGATTGCGCCGTTTACATGCTCTTTGTCCAATCCAGATTTTAACTGGAAATTCGCTATGGTGACGCTTCACATATTTAGCAACTTCAAAAATATAAAGACAAGGGACAGTCAAAATCCGCAAGTCTATGAAGTGTTGCCTGGCAGGCTCATCATCCGGGACCCTTGCGAGTTTCCGAATCACCTTCTTTTGAAGAAGGAATGGGCGATCTCTGTCAGCGGACCAGCCCCAGAGGTCTATACCATAAGTAAGATGGGAGTGGAAATATCCAAAATAGGCTTTGAGCAGATTCTCCCTCGACAGCGTCGCAGTAAGACGAGACACAGCATAATATGCAGAGTTGAGTTTGGTGCACAAGCCGCTGATATGCTCCTTCCACTGCAGACCACTGTCGAAATTGAATCCTACGAAACGAGTTTGGCTCACCCTTGGGACACCAACCCCTCCCACCATCACGTTGTCCAAAAGACTTGGTGTAGTAGACCCCCGCATACAGAATTCGAGCAAGCTGGACTTGCCCAGATTAAGTTGCATTCCATTGGCAACAAACCAGGCCGAGAGATTGTTAATTACAATTTGGACGTTGTTATAGAGTTCCATGTCATTATCAGCATTAACTATGGCACATATATCGTCTGCATACATTATAAAGTCTATAAACTGCGACTCAAAGGAAAGGTCATTCATTAAAATGAGGAACAGAGTATTACCAACATTTGAGCCCTGCGGGACTGAGCGGTCCCCAACCAACTCGGCTTGAGACCTACCACCGCTCACCTCCGTGATCTGACTTCGACCAGAAAGGAACGATTTGATTAAGTCCAAAGGCGCTCCGCGGACACCATAATGCTCCAACTTGGCGAGTATAAGATTGTGGTCAACGAGATCAAAAGCGCGAGAGAGATCAAAAAATATAGCCGCGACTTTTTTCTTCTTCTCCAAGTTCTTAAGAACAGTCCGCGACAGTAAGCGCGCCGCATCCACAGTGGACCGTCCGGGCTGATAAGCATATTGACATGCAGATAGCGAGTTATTTTTATTAAGAAAACGAGTTAACCTATCACAAATTCCTGTCTCAAAAGGTTTAGATAAGTTAGGTACAAGGGATATGGGTCTGAAATTTTTGCGTTCCTTCTTAGAACCCTTACCTTTATAAACTGGGGCTACCCTAATAACTTTTAAGACGTCAGGATAATTGCCAGTAGTCGCGCAGTGGTTGAATAGCTTGCATATTACTTCAACAAAGTCTGACGGTAATCTATGGAGGACATTTGTAGGGATCCCGTAGATATCTTTAGTAGATTTAGGTTTAATTCTTCTGAAGATTTTCCTCAACTCTTCAACCGTAAAAGGAAAGAAAAAACATAGTATCCGACACCCTAGGTACTCTAGAACATAAGAGCTGTAACGCCACCTTACGATTAGGTCTCAGCGGAGTGTCCCGCACGATCGATATATAGTAGTTATTAAGCGAGTCCGCCAGCTGAGCGGTCGAGCCCCTGTACCTGTATTACAAAATTATAAAACTTTCCACTTTTTTTGCCGCTGGATGCGGGCAGCGTGTACCAAACGTTGTGGACGATGGTGAAGGAAACCAAGCTTTTGTGTATGAGAAAAGCTTATTTTCTAATTAGTGTCTTATGTTTAAATACGGTAGATTCTTATTGGAATTGGAATAAGCAAATGAGCAAAATTACGTCTGTCTATATTATGTATCAGAATATATTTTATGCTGGTATTTTTTATTTAATTAAACAAAGTAAGTCCTATCACGTCGTCATTTTGAGATAATACCATAATACATTTCAAAATTAACTAATTAGTTACACAAGTCTTTTCCCTGTAGGTGTGGATGAGATAATTTGCTAGTCATTTAAAACCAGTAAACATCACACCCAAGACTTTGCATCCCCTGTGTGGTATGAAAGGCTAATTCGGTGCTGCGAGGGTGATACAATAGACATGCGAGGACTCCTTTAGCTCCTCTGTACCATCTGTACGGGGCCAATAACCATTTACTGAACGAGGCGCGGAGGACGCCATTGTTTGCGCGCTACACCGCACCGCCGCCGCCGCGGCTCCACTTTCACTCACAAACACGGTGAGGGAACAGCGGAGACACTCCGCCACATTTCAGAGTCTTGATTTTGGCGTACATTGACATATAAAATATCGGTATTTCACTTGAGAGATGTCCATTGTTGAATAACCCTTTAAGAGTTCCACGACAAACGGTACGGTACGATAATTTTTACCCTGCATCGAGCGAGACGCTTCTCGCGGTGTATATCTTGGAGCGTACGCTAAAATATCCCCGGGCGTCCGGCGCGGGCGCCCTATACGAGTAGGTATTCCGTATTCCTAACGCCCCGCGCTGCCGTCATCTGCCCGAGCTGCATCTTCCGGTGCTAAGTAATTTTATTCTGCTATTGTCCACATGATAGAGACGACCCACTTGGTGTCCTGTCTTGTCTGCCCTGCCACCTGATTTCAGCAGAGCCTGATGGTCGCCACAAAGCTGCAGCGCAGTTGAAGTGGTTAAGTTCTGGGCCGTAAACATATAAGAAGGTAGTTTGTCATACCTCGCAAAGAGTAAGAAGTAGAGGGATCAGTTATTAACCTGTCTTTCCTTTTTGAAATGTTGTAGTCGTTGTAGAGGAGCAATGGATGGTTGACGACCGCAGCTCGCCGTCTCACCACATGTCGCTCTGTTATCGTGTAACACGCCCGTTATTTTAGTTCCTTGCCTTGTTGCCGCATCGTGATGACTAAACTTACTTTTCAACTTGCTATTGTTTGCTTGCTGTTCGTATGGCGGAATAACGGCACGTACCAAGGTTAAAACTTTAAAAGTTAAATAGCGTTTGGACACGTGGATCTGTCATTTAATTTTAATGTATTTTAGAAACATTATCAAGATCTGAACATTTGTTTGTAAGGCACGATAGTTCAGCCATTGTTGGTAGCGACTTAAAGTGCAACAATATTAAATGAACTTGATCGAAATCTGAAGTAAAGTTTGATAGCTGAGTTTTCTCTTCTCTGAATAGTTAGGTAATTTACTCGTACGACGATAATACTTATTAAATTCATGGTAATAAGAGATAAATAAAAGAATAACATAGTGGATGCTTTGTTCCTTTTGAATATACAACCACACATTCTCGTTGTGTCTAAAGTTTCCCAAAATAAATATATTTATTTGAATATAAACTGTAGATAAGTATAAAATAAACTAAAGACTGTTCCACGTTACAACAACAAACGTTTCCAACATTAAAACAAAAAGCCAACAATAACGATTCCTCCGGTTGTTGATCTCCAACAACAACATCAACTCGCCAACTTACAATAACTTTATATAAATCTGGCAACTCGTGTTTGTTTACTTTTCTGAAATGAAGCAAACATCTCATTTGGTAGCGCCAATCTAAATGTATGCTTATGAGACGTGTCTGCGAGCACTACATAATATTATACGGCAGACACTTTAGAATATCAGTGCCAAAATTTATCTTGAACTTGCTACGTGTGTAAACTTGTGTTGTGATTTATCATTCAACGAATTTTAAGGGATATAAAATATTATAATATTTTTGTAGCAATCTCAAAAGTTTTGTCATCGACTTATTATGAATGAACAAATATATAGCTAAGTAGGTAAGTGTGGAATATTAAAAGTGCATATTCAAATCGAATTTTATTAATTTGGGATCAAATAATTGATGTTTGAACTGCTCTAGACTAGACTTAATAAACATGCAAGCCTTGGTGCACAATCCCTTGTATTATAAAAATATTGTTATTATAAAAATATACCATATATTGAAAGTAATATACATATTGTCTCTAATGCGCTTAATATAGAGTTTCTGATTGTATTGTCACACTTTATCCACTCGCTTATAATATCCTGTTCCTAAAACAGCCGCGTGTGTGATGTCAAACAGCGGCGGTAGTGTTTGAGCGACTCTCTGAGGTGTTGATGTGTAGTTCATTAGCAGCGCCTTCATTAGAGCCGTGTGACGTCACGGCCGTGACGTCATTTGCCCGCCACTCGAGGGCCGCCCGCACTCGCTTGTGAGTTGCGGTGAGTAACGAGATCGTGACTCGCTCAAAGCTAAACGAGATGCAAGTCCACTCCGGGTTATTATGTACTAACAGCCCCCGTAACATGCAGTGCTATGACAAAAGTTTGTCACGCGAGAAATCCGCCATATACAAATATCCTCCAATAGGATAAGAGAATACGCATGACAAAATTATGTCTGTCACGCGTGGATCGGGTATATTACGGGGGGTTTATTTCAGTTTTAATTCAGCATATTACAGGATTTCTTATTGTTTCTGGGCTGTCAAGTGTATCACATATACATAAACTTTGATTACAGAATACTGGTACAGTTTGAAATCGATCAAAAATCTATTACATACTCCCCAATAAAACGTGTCGTGTTCTGAGAAGTCATTACTTTCTTAGAAATAAAATGAAACAAACAAAATATGATTAAAGATGATATCAAACTTACAACATCATTATTTTACGGAGTCTTTTAAGCAATAAAAAGTTGTAGAACCCAATAATACGGTCTGTCTTTGAAGAAAACTTGGCCGGGGCTGCTGGCGGCGGTAAATCTCAGCCGCGGCCCGCCACGCTCCGACGGCTTTACAGCTAATCCATTACCGGCCGACAAGGGAGCTTGTCACAACTCACAGAGGATACAGAGCCATGTATACTGCAGTGCAGGGTAGGTGGGGATGGGGAGGGGGGCGATTTAAAACGGGAATAAAAGTTGATTCGTCTTATTGTTAAAGTAACGCGTCCACCCGCTGCAGGGATCGAGCTCATTGATATCTTTGCGAGGTTTTACGAGTACCTACTGCTTAATTGCAAGTGGTATTAAACCCGTTATCTATGGCGGCGGCCCTATTACGAAAAAGAGAAGTGTTATAAGTTTGACGAAAAAGAGGAGTGTGTGTCTGTCTGTCTGTCTGTGGCATCGTAGCTCCTAAACGGATGCGCCGATTTTGATCTAGTTTTTTTTGTTTGCAAGGTGTCACAATCGAGAGTGTTCTTAGCCATGATCGAAGAAAATATCTTCAGCCATTTGAAGATCATCAGCTCTTTTCTAGTTGTTGAAAGGATCAAGTAACGGTATTGTGTCGGAGGTTATTTTTTTTTTATTTAGTGTTATATGGATATACCCGTCTACACCGAGTGGGTCTTGATACCATAGTTTAAGTTTATTATGCTGCTTGAACTGGACGATTGGTTCAATTGATTTAAAACACAATCCTCGAAAGGTTTATAGTTTTTCTCAATTCATAGCAATCGTAAGTTTTAGAAAGATATTCATAGACTTCTGACTGATGACTTCATCAAGTGTGTTTTAAAAACTTATGAATAAATTATTTTGATTTCTTTTTTATTTATATAGTGATGATAATATATTGATAAATTTATAACGTTTTACAAAATTGTCGCTGTAAATTACCTTTCATGCTCTTCGCTGATTCGTGAAAAAGGGATTGTACAGCCCTCCTTCTACAGCTGAGTAAAAAAACCAGGGGACACCTATTGATTATTTGAAAGCTTTGATCTCCTTGACACGGGGTCACGAGGCGAGGCGCCGTTCATCTCAATCATCTATTTTTTTTATAAAATTTATAACTGTCTCAGTGGTATTCAGTCTGTAGGCGCTATGATGTGCGTTTTCAGCTTTTCCTGCCGTTGACCGTACCAACAGACAGATACACGTTGTTATTCTCACACAGTTTACTGTATTGAAGAATTTATTTAAATGAAATTCAATAAAAACTTAAACTCTGAAAAAATATTTTCAAAATATGGTTGCTAAATATATAAACACACCTACATACGAGTATAACCTTTGACGCGGGCGCTACATAAAGGGGTGTAAGGAAATGCTTTTTAAAACAGAAACATGTCTATGTTCAGTTTTATTCATTTTATGGATCTGAGCAGCTTTCTAGAAAAAGCTCTTCCAGGTTACGAAAACAAAAACTTTACTTTTCCATAGGAACTTTCCTATTGAAATGACTATTTTATGCCTATAAGCAAGTGTACATTTTTTTCGTTTGCATTTTTGTGTCAATTCGGCGACTAGATATTTGCAAGTAATGTTTGTTTGGCAAAGTAAATCAAAACCGCAGATTGAATATTTTTTTCTGTATTAGCTTAGCCAGGGCGGGTGGCTAGTGACGCGGAGAGGTGGGCTCATATCAGCTGATTTCAACACATGAGCACACATGAGATTGAAAACGCGTGGGCGCCGCGCCTGTAGCTTCTCAATTTAGCCATTCAGATCCTTCCTATTCATTTGCTTATACCAATTTTTTTCTTAGGACTGAAATAATTTAAAGAGCTTAACCTTTAATATTATTGTTTGTACTGTCATGTAGGAGACGGACATGTTTTTCTTAAATTTTGTAAAACTTTAGTTAGAAATGTATCTACATGTTATAATCATCTTTCGACCATACTTCCGTTCCATACCATTCTTGCAGCACATTTTCAATTTCTCAAGAAATTTTACTATGAACGTAACCGGCAATCGCTTACTTCTTAAGAGGGGATATCTTAATTACCAGGCGCTGGTAATTGTAGTCTTGGTGAGAGGGAGTGGAGTGGGGGATCTCCCTGGTCCCCCATATTAGGAGTGGTGTGTTTAATCGATATGTGATTGGTGCGCGGTGGCACTGGTTAATCAGGTGCGCCCGATTTGGCCGCTCGCCAGGGAGGATCAGCTCATGGCTGCAGTGGCGGGACCCTTACGAGCTCTAGCCCTCTCTGGCATATGCCGTGAAGCTAATTAGAGTAATGAGCATGAGTAGTAAGGCCACTGACCCAGGTGAATAAGAAAAGAACAAAAGATGCGATCTTGTGGAGATTTTTCGGAGGGTTCTTCTCCCCAGTAGCGCACACATTGCGCGAACCTGCCAGTTTTGTTGAAACCAGTATCGCATCGCCTCTTCAAATTTTTGAGTTTAATCTTGTTCATTAGTGTGAGACGAGAGCCAGCCTTGCCAGACCAGCCTATGGCTATGGGAAAGAAAAAATTACCAATCTGGCATAAATTCGATCACCGATGTTTTAGGAATGGGTTCCCCGTCGTCGCCGCCCCCGCCCGCCGCAAACCAATTACTCTCCGCAAACGCTCTAATGCCGTTTAATCACGCCGCCGCCGCCGCCATTCAGAGGCTGGGGACCGGCGCGGGCGATCCTTTTTACACCCACTGCTAGGTACAGCTACCTGTTCTTTGCTTCCCTATAATGAGCAAACTGCTTTAAAGTTGTAGTACAATTTTTTTTTAATTCAATAGTCCTAATAGTTGTAATGTATTTTTTAGGTATTTTTTCTCTGGTAATGATGCGTGTTTACTAAATGTACCTTGTGGAGACTCCCCATGGGGTTTTCGTCGGGTATATTTAGCACGGCGCTTTCAAAATATTCGAACTACTAAATATACCCGAGTTGGGGTGTCAT
Organism: Teleiodes luculella; assembly: GCA_948473455.1. NCBI lineage: Eukaryota > Metazoa > Arthropoda > Insecta > Lepidoptera > Gelechiidae > Teleiodes > Teleiodes luculella. Next base: position 47,746 of record OX419593.1, on the reverse strand, counting down.
GATCGGGTATATTTAGGAGTGAATGATGCGCGCCAGTGTTTACAAATGTACCTTGTGGAGATTCCCTGTAGAGTTTTGGTCGGGTATACTTAGTACAGCGCTTCCAAAATATTTTTACTACTAAGTATACCCGAGTTGTGATATCATAGTCGGGTATGCTTAAGAGTGAATAGTATTTTGAATGCCAGCATCGTATGTCTACAAAATGTATCTCCCCATAGGATTTTGGTCGAGAATAAATAGCATGATAAAATATTTGAACTACTAAGTGCACCCGACTTAGAATACCATTAAGGGGTATGTTTAGTAATCAATTGTTAATTGATATTTAAACACTAAGTATATATGTGGTTGTGATATGATATATGATGAGATGGACGGCCCCATAGGCTATTTGGTAGTACTTCTGCTTTAGAAGCACAGGGTCGTGGGTTCGAATCCCTGCCAGGGCAAACATTCGTGTGATGAGCACTTGTGTTTGCCTTGTGTCTGGATGCTATATAATTATATACTCGTATGTGTGTATATTAGTTATCTGACACCCATAGTACCCACAGGCTCCGCCTAGTTAAGGGTCAGATGGCTGTGTGTGAGATGTCCCCACATATTTATTATAATTTTATTATTATAGTTAGATATTTAAAAAAATACTCTTGACACAGTGAACATAAATTTACTACAATCAAATAGTACATCAATCACTTTATTTAGCAGTTAATACAAATTTTGGTGTCAAAACTTACGATTCACTAAGTTTTTAGTTATACAAATCATTTAAACCACGAAAAACCAAAAAACTTGAAGAAAAAAACGTTTAATATCGTTAACCTACACGGCAGCTATCGAAACTAAGTCAAATGTAATTTAAAGTAAACAAACAAATAAAGAAGGAAAAAAATAGAACGCGAAGCCGGTGCGCGACAGAGACGATTAGAGTAACGAAAGCTACGAATTATATTCGGGTATAGATAGTAGCTACCAATAAAAAAAGTGCAGTCCTAACTATACCCGATCAAAGCCAAGCAAGGCTCTTGTAACTTAAGCAGGGTATGTTTAGTAACGGTTTATTTTTAAATAGTGCTACTAACTATACCCGATGTAGGTCGAGTCGGCGTGTCTTGCAGAGGTATATTTAGTAGTAGACACTTTGAAAGTTGTTTCTCCTAACTGTACCCGAAGATAGACAAGCTCGTGATGTCACTGGCGTCTCCACAAGGTACATTTAGTAAACACGCGGTAATGATTTCTCTAGTTTGCTTAATAATAGCACATCACATCACACGATGACGTGACGTGGCCTCAAACCATATTATTTTATTTTATCTTATTATAATAATAATAACTTCGGCTTGCATATTATGCATCAGACACTTATGAAATGTAAAATTACATACCTTTTGATCCTCCTATAAAAATTAGGTACTTCGGTGACTACGAGGAGGTACTCTTATCACTTTTTTATCACCCTGCACATTTTTATTAGGTAGATGAAAAGAAGAAGAGAAGTACAATCTAACAAACCCACTTTCTCTTTTTTACATTATTTTATCGAATATTCCTCGGATAGAGCAAGTGTGGCTAATAGTGGGGATGACGGGCGAGGTTTGGCCTGTCTGCTTTGGCAGGTATTTCACTGGCGACAGCGACAAAAGACGAAAGGGACGCAGTTATTCACAAGAGTGAGCGCGGTGTATCTGTATCTCATTCTAACGCATAACTGCGTCCCTTTCGTCTTTTGTCTTCGTCGCCAGTGAAATAGGTGCCTTTGCAATGACGACATCTGCTCTGAAGTTGGAACTACTGCTGTAACTTTTAATTACACGTAGACTCGTTAACCGTGCTTCAGCTGCGTACATTCAACTTGGAAATCTATATTTATTTATTTATTTATATAGGTTCGCCAACAGGTAATACACCTTAAACTTATCTAATTACATTGTCAAAAAAACGATAACATGTACAGGGTACACCCAATTACAGGCAAACACAGCATGTGTTAATCACATTGTCTTGTCTAGGACTAAACTATTATGTGCTATTACACTCAAAGCAGAATTATATAATAAAGTTACTAAAAAGGAGAAACATAACTTACTATAGATTATATATAAATCACACGCAAAACAACAAATAATCAGACTCTGTTTAATATGAACTTGAACAGCATGGTTCTAAACTGATTATAAGTAAGACTTAGAATATCTGTGTTCTCTTTTTGAAAGAGTTCATTGTGTTGGCGGCAGATACGGTTTAGGACACTGTGGAAGCCAATGTTGGTCCTAGTGGTTTTCGAAGCAAAGGGTTTGAAATTACATAGGCGAGAGCCACGACGAGGTACCGTAAAACTAATTTGGGACAGTAAGGCGGGGCAATCCAGGAGCCCACAAACAGTTTTATAAAGAAGCAACTGGTCATTGATCCACCTTCTGTCTTATATCATCGATAGTTTTTATTTTAAGATGTATTTGACGGCTTGCTAGTGCTAGAGTTTTTGCCCTTTATTTCTAGGTATTATATAGTTTATTTTAACATTAGGTGAACATTTTTTACCCGGAATAATTTGATTTTTAAAGCGTGACTTTTATAACCCATGCAAGAGGTAAAAGGGAAAATGGTTATAATTAGATTAGTACTAAAACACGATTTAAGCCGCTTTTTCAAGCCTAAAACGACGACAATAATCCATCACCAAGTTCTTTAATAAAGAAATCCATTTATTAATTATGTCTGTATGTTAAAAGCAAGCAAGTTAAAAAGTCAAATAAAAAAATATAAAAATTCAGCAAGTTTAGTAAAGGTTCATTTTAGCGGTCAGTGTGCGACAGGTCGTACTGCGTTTACATAATTCCATTTGTATAATACACCCTCATTAGACGCGTGCGATAGACGCATGCCACTATCGCTGCGCTTGACGCATTAACAAATTTAGGGATCTCTTCGGTAATAAAGATTTGCTTACGTCGTTATTGAAAAGTTTTCTAGCTCGTTCCCTCTCGCTCGCACCGCGCTGACACAGTTCCGCCGAGGAGTTTAAACTAGACTAACCCTATTCATTTAGCGCCAGTTTAGCTCTAACTCCGTATAACTCAATAACAGCTTGTGAATATACCTACTTACTTCAGCTCGCAGAAGTCACTCGCGACCTCTTGTTTTCTCGTACGGGCGAGGACAAGGATATTTACCCAGCCAGGATTTCATAGATATTTCTACTCAAACATTACAGTAAGAAACATAGGTCAGGCTATACTGGGCGAGGGTAGCAAATGCTCCGGCCCGCTATACCAACTCTGTTCGCTTCAGAGATCTGATTACGACTGTTCCGCTTCTATACAAATAGGCGCCTAGTTCTGAGTGGCCTACTTTGCATTTGTCTTCAGTTTCGTAGCGTTTGCTACGCTCTCGTAGCCACCGTAGCTCCCGCGTAGCACTTGCAGTTTTAGTAGATATCGAATGAGATTTTAGTCTCTGCATAAATTTATAAGGTTTGGTTTGGTGGCAGTTTATGATCTAGGTAAGTAGGGGATCACAGTGTGCTAATAGACGAAAGCAACTACCTGTAATTTGAGTACCTAATATACCTTTTGTGAAAAGCCCCTAGAAAATCTCTACAATAATCCTGATCATCTGGTCAGTTCATCTTGTAGGCGGCCTGTCCACACACTACGCTAGAATCGTTTTTCCCAATGGCAACAATAATAATACTACTGTATTACGAAAACTTCCTACCCAATAATAATTGAGTTACAACTCCCGTCCGCTTGTACATACAGAGCTTGTTTTACACTTAAAAGGGTATCTTTCAAATCCAATATTTCATATCAAAAGGGGTTTTTATTTGCCTAAGGTACATGTTTGCGAACCCTCCGCGAGGCTCTAACCATATTTCTCTGCCGACCCTAAATAGGGAAAAGGTCATTTGGAGCAGCCGTAGAGCAGAGAAACAAGGGAGAGTTGGGCCGTGGCTGTTTAATTTCATTATTTGATTTAAAGTAGGTATTTAATTCTTCGTATCTATCTGTATCTAATGTATTATGTCAAATAAATAAACCTCTATCGAATTAGTCTCCGTGGTCTGTGCATTAGAAGACTTTTTATAGGTATTGAATAAAGACGATCATGCAAAAATAATTCATACTAGGTCCCAATACAAGATCTTTCCACATTCTATACAGAAAGGAACAAATAGGTACTTCTTAGTGTGATCGCTGCGTTTTGTTTATCTGTGGACTGTGATGAACCCATGAAGCGTCGCGCGATGCTCGCTGGAGCCTGACGCCGCGGGTGTTGCTATTTATTGAGGTTATAAAAAACTAACGTCTATAATCCAGATCCCCTTTGACCTTAATATAATGTGACTGTGTTCGCTATCATAAAATATCCGATGATATTGTAAATTTTCACAGAAAAAAGGTTTAAATGGTATGTACGTACAGTCTCTATGTAAAAAAACCTACTATAAATAAATTGAATGATTATTTGAATGATAAGAAAGCTTGGCGACTCCAGCACGACACGAGAAACACTAAATAATAATAGACTGTATGTAAGACTATCATTATAATATTGTAAATAATTTTAAGTACATATATTTCAAAATAGGAAGAAAACACAAAAAGTTTCTTCGGCGGGTTCTTCTCCACAGAAGCGTAAACTCTGCGCAAACCTGCCAGTTCTGTTGAAACTGGATGTCGCATCGCCTTTGTTGTCAATTGTTTGATCATTTTTGTTGTTTATATTAGACGAGAGCCGGTCTTGGTTTGAGTAAAGCTTCTTCACCTAACGTCATGTGCTTAAAAAACCTATCACTACATAGTATAAAACAAAGTCGCTTTCTCTGTCCCTATGTCCCAGAATGTCCATATATCCCTATGTATGCTTAAATCTTTGTAACTGCGCAACGTATTTTGATGCGTTTTTTTTAATAGATAGAGTGATTCAAGGGGATGGTTTATTTGTATAATACATGCATATTGCATAATATACTTAAGGATAACCCACAATAACCATTTTCCCGTGCGAAGCCGGGGCGGGTCGCTAGTAGAGAAAACTCATTTATTCATCATAGGTTTTAAATGACGTCAGAAGTTAAAAATTTTTACTCGACAAGGCTGGCTATAGACATGACTTTAGTAAAACCATCGTAAGTCCAGATGGGCAGACGTCTGAAATCTTACTAATTTTAATTAATATATGGTAAGGTCCATTTAAAATAAATTAAAATTTAACTCTAGCTTTCCCTAAGTAATCAAAAACTCGCAGGTCGTTGGTAGTGCTCCGGCGTAACTTCGATAGGTAATTCGGTACGTGGTCGGCGATGAGTTATTGAAGCGAGTCCGAGGAACCTTACCCTCAAAGGAATGCAGCTCTTAATGGGAGAAGATAAAGATCGTTTCTGATTGGCGGCTTGGGATCCTGAAAGTAGGACGAGCGAGCTTGCCAAAACCGGGCGAGTCGCGATCGAAACATTCGGCGGCGGTTATTGCACGATATTTTTGGTGGATTACGTATTTGTGATGTTTTTAAACGTTAATTAATGGTACCTACATCTAGCTAGAAATATTCTTATCTTATGAAGCAGATAAATTCTCGAATGGCGACTAGGCACCGGAATAAGGCGCAGTTTACCCAAGTTCAAAGCAAGGTTCACGGTCTGATGAGGATCGCGGTAAGTCACTAGAGACGAACATTGCAGGGCCGGTCGTTGTACTGGAGAATATGGGGGAGGTGTTTGTCCAGTAGTGGACATCTCTCGACTGAATCAATGATGATGATGTTTTGTTCTTTTCACAGGAGATAGGATTGCCAGTTAATCATCAGTTACTGTTCATACATGTATAACATGTCCTAACCGAGTCTAAAGCCTGAATCTTACATTTTGGTTTACTAACAAACATGTTCTGCCAGTTGATCATTATTTCAAGAATAGGATCAGTAATGTAACGGTTATTATCTTTCTACGCCAATTTTCCGTGTGCTAACGTAATAGGTACAAGAGGGCTCGTCGCATCGTTAAAGGATATTATGAATTTAACGCATCATCGCGCGTGCACTCAGCGTAAATTTTACGTTCAAGTATTAAGAGGACAGAAGCCTTTATTTTCATTACATTGTTTTGATAAATTCTACCTACTTCGACATCAAACTTCAGAATTTTAAAATTCACTGTAAGATGTACAGCAATAAACATTTTAGTGATGTGATTCAAACAGTTATTGCAGTTCGCAGTATAATAAACACATCAAAACAGTAGTAAAGATAAACTCCAGAGCATACTATAAAGTGCTCCTGAATGTTATGGAGGAGTTTATCACAAAAAAATCTTACAATATTTTAGTTTTCCGTGCATTCGATAAAAAGCTTACAACATGGGTCGTAGTTCAGACTGTACCAAAAAATTCGCTACGAGAACATGGTTTGCTACGAGCGACGAGAGCGTAGGTTGCTACGGGCTACGAGCTACGAACTTAACCACACTTTATGGTGGAAACTTTTTCTGATATTTTATAGCTTACTAATTTTCCGCCTCGCGTCTCCGCACACGTTAACAGTTTTTCTCGTAGGAATGAGTAATTTTCCCGCGGTAAAAGGTATTCTTTGTTACTTCCCAAGGTCTTTAATTCTATCTTTATACCAAGTTTTACTAAAATCGGTTCAGTAGTTTCAGTGCAAACAGGCAAAGAAAAAAACAAACAGCCAAATCTTTATTAAAGAGCATTACGAAGGATACATTGTATAAAATAATAATTTTGTAAAATACCTATTTTGAAAAGATGCAACGCCTGTGGAGTTTCTTCCGGCGGGTTCTTCTCCACAGAAGACAGCCAATTGTGAACCCGCCTCGACGTCGAAAAGTGATTGTAAAATCTTACTTCGAATAAAAAATATTTCATTTTCTTTTTCATTTACAGGCTAAGCGATGCGATTGTGGCTGCATATCCCTTTAGGTGAAAGATTTTTATAAACGATAGTAGTTGTAGTAGGTTATAGAGTAGTTTCATGTCTGCTGGAGTGGTATTTTCAGTTGAATGCTCTTTCATTTATTTCAGGAACGTGGAACGACAATCGACTACGACAATCGACATCGATTACGGTCTATAAAAATGCAAGAGTTGGTGCTTCCGCTAATTTATGGCTTCCGTGATTTTATGGCAATCAATAAATTGTTTTTTTTAGTATGTTGCTAACTTGAAAAAATAATAATTGTGGTTTCAAGTATTTATTACGACTTCTTAATTGTGGTGGCCTAACAATATTCCATTCCTTTTCTAAGCACAGAAAAAACAAATAAAATTCTTTAAAAGTAATTTGCACTGAAATAAATATTTATGAAAATATCTAAAAAAAGAGATTGGTTTCGAGATAACTTCGTCTAAGACGCTTACCACCTATATCCGAGAGTTTGCTAAGTAGTCAATTACCGAGCCCAACAACAGAAACAAAAAACTAATAAACTTATTGTTCACGCGAACAATAAGTTTATTTATATCAGAAGCGATCACCAAACGGGAGGATATTTAATTTATTTTTTCCTTTTATTTTACAACTTGAGCTATGCTATAAACATTAAGAGTTACAACCCTATTTCTTTACCTCGTGCCGCGAAACAAAATATACAATGAGCTTTGGAAGAACATTCCACTAGAGCATAGAGTAGGCAATTATGATGATAGGCCTTAGAGCGTGGCCAGTAAAATCAGTGTTATATAATTAATTATTACATAATCTCTTCTTTTTGTGTTAACCCAGTGCGGGTTGGTCAACTTCACACACAACCTTTGAATTTTTTTTCACAGGTGTGAGCAGGTTTCCTCACGATGTTTTCCTTCACCGTAAGAAGGTGTAAGAAGGTTTCTTCTTTTCGTGGAAATGTAGTATTCATTTATTGTGGCACAATCATTATTATTAGCGCTACTGAATAATAAAAAGTCGACAGTTCACTGGATAGTGGACAGGCCACAGAATAAATAATAGTACTAGGTATAGCTTAATAGACACAAAAATATGTTTAGCACAATAAATAAAATTGTGAAATGTCAAAAGAATGCCAAGAATAATTGGACAGAAATAATTTCATCCAGTCAACAGTTCATTTTCCCCCACAAAGTTTACTATGCATAAAGAAGGATATTTTCACACTACTTGGTCTATCTCAGAGCTTTAGTAATCTGCGGGCGGCGGCGGCGCTCATAAAACGGCGACGGATGAGAGTAAGAGGTCCTTCCTTATTACCGGGACATCTCCGCAAGCAGCCCTTTCACGGACGCGGCCGGCGCCATTTTGAAAGCAGTTTTCAAGGGACACAAAAGGTGTTGGGACGCCGCCGCCACGCCGCGCCGGTTAAATAAATATCAATGCTTCAGATTGAAGGCCCATCTCGTTTTGAGTCAGCTGCCAGGGCTGACTACAACTTACTACAGCTTGTTGTGAAAGATATAGGTAAGGTAGGTAACATCCAAATACTCAGGCTTCCAAATTCTGTATATTGATAGGAAATCTTGAAAGAGACGTCTACTCCTATTTCTGATAGTGAATGCTGTTCTCAAAGTTACATGTCAAGAGAATTTTAATTACATTGTAAAGCGCGTTTTTGCAGAATAGGACTATTAGGTAGTTGTTTGAGATATATTTTGGTTCTTCTGTTTGGTGTCCTACAGCTGATCTATGTGTCTCACTGCACTCTGCAATCAGGTATGATAGCATGGCAAAATATTATTTATTTGAGATAAAATTAAAAAGAAACGCCATGCTGGACTAGAATTCGCTAACCCTAGCTCTTTCGATGCATTATGTAGGAGCGGCGTCCATTGCGCCCCAATCTAGACCTTCCATCCAAGTGCAGGTTGACCCCGCTGCGCTGTCAACGCGCAATGAATATCACTAGAACCCGTGAACCAATAAGATTGAACCCTATTCATTTGAAAATAAGGAACTTCTCTATTTAACTTTCAGAATCCATTGATGAGAAACTAGACTGATGCCTTATGTCGATTGTGTTAGTTAAACCAACTATTTGATTAATATGATCTTGTGGTAATTTTCCTGTAGTAAAAAGAGCAAAGGTATGTTTTAACCTGGTGTCTGGTTGATCTATTATACTTTAAAATAAAATGTAAAAACTGTAATGAATCATAATTAGTTAAATATTTTAGTAATAATTTAGTGTTTTAAATATTTATTTGTATCTGGAGAAAATCTGAGCTTAACTTCAATAAGTGTTTTTCCTTTGCACGCTTCACTTCCCTCCCTTGTAAGAAAAAGGAGTCCTATCCTAAAGTCCTATATTTCTCCCAGACACCTCCCCTGCCCCTGTGCCCCTTTCATATTTACTACTTCTCGTGTGGGTTTCATAAAACAAGTTGATTCTGTGACTTTTAAGTTATGAATTAGAATTTTAATCTCACTTTTTGTATACTAAATAACGCGTGGTGCGAACTGCCAGTCATAACCCTTTCAGTTATGATTTACAGTACTATTGCGACCCGTCGCCATACTTGCGTGCCGATGTCAGCGCTCGCGTCGCGTCGACGACACGGTCGTCGCTGTGACGTCACGAGCGACGCGACAAGGTGCCGTGAATAGGGCTTTACAATAAAAACATAAACAGAACTTTACTTCATCTTGTCAGTCATTCATACCACGTCATATCTATAATTCAGTCCAGAGAGTTTGGAAGAGCCGCTTCGCCAAACTCTCTGATTCAGTCATTAAATTTTTGACGCGTTATTTTGTCTATGGAGGTTTCGATAATGCTGGCTTATGGCTTCGTACAGATTACATTTTATTCCAACAAGTCATATTCAAACTGTATCCTCTAGTTAGCGAGTCGCTAAATAATAGCGACATACCGAAATCAAAATTTAACATATAGGTACACACGGTAGCTGAATTTAATTTCAGTATAGATATTCGAGCTGCCTTGGCTCTTGAAACTTTGTATTTCCTGATCATTATTTTTCTTATGGTCACACCGCTTTTTTTTGTCAATGACTATCATATCGTCTTTAGCCATTGATAACCGGAGCGGCCAGAGCGGGTAAGAAAGCATTAACAAACTACTTGTAAAATTTTAGTTGCTAGGTGACCTAGCTCTCTATTCACC